>LPNX011048925.1:1404268-1558601 GCA_001517045.1 Pseudotsuga menziesii
CTTCTACTTTGTACATTGACAGTGGAGCCATGAGCCACATGACAGGAGCTCATGAGGTGTTCTCAGAGTTGTCAGAGTCAGGTAGGGATGTGGAGGTTGTCCTTGGGGACAACACCGTTGTGAGAGCTGTTGGTAGGGGTACCATCACATTTCAGAGGGAGTCTATGAGTCCCATGACTCTGTGGGATGTGTTGTATGTCTCAGGGCTGAAAAATAACCTTGTATCTGTTTCCACTATTGAGGACAGGGGGTTTGGGGTGTGCTTTTCGGATGGGAGAGTACAGGTATATCCTAAGGCTACAGGTATGTCCAGTGCCATGGACATCGGGGTTAGGTGTGGAAAGATGTACAAGCTATTATTTCAGCCACAGTGTGCTTTGGCACATAGCAGCAGCAGCGAGCTTTGTGAGCTTTGGCATCGGAGGATGGCCCACTTACATCACCCAGCTCTTAGATTGCTGAGGAGCATGGTTATAGGTTTACCAGAGTTCAGCACTGAGCAGGAGGATGTGTGCAGGGGGTGTGCTTTGGGAAAGTACACCAAGACTGCTTTTCCGAGCAGTGACACGAGAGCTGCTGGGGTGCTTGATTTGATCCATTCTGATATTTGCAGTCCCATGCCATCATGTTCTTTGACAGGCTTTGAGTACTACATCATTTTCATAGATGACTACTCCAGGAAGACCTGGATCTACTTCTTGAGGAGCAAGAAGTCCGAGCTTTTATTGAGAGTCTTCCAAGGGTTCAAAGCCCTTGTGGAGAAGCAGACAGGTAGAAAGATCTGGATGTTGAGGTCAGACAATGGGGGTGAGTATACCTCCAAGGAGTTCGGTGCATTCTGTACACAGGAGGGGATTCAGAGACAGCTGACAGTTTCTTACACTCCTGAGCAGAATGGAGTAGCAGAAAGGAAGAATAGGTCTATTGTGGGGGCAGCCAGGGCGATGCTCCATGATCAGGGACTACCTTTCTTTCTTTGGGCTGAGGCATGTAGTACTGCAGTTTATTTGCAGAAAAGGAGTCCTCACAGGGCAGTGGGGAGAAAGACTCCTGAGGAGATGTATTCGGGCAAGAAGCCTGAGGTGAGCCATTTTCGCATATTTGGCTCGATGACTTACTCTCACGTCCCTTCTGAGAAGAGGACGAAGTTTGATCCCACTGCAGAGAGAGGTATCTTTGTGGGATATGATGAGACTTCGAAGGCTTATCGGATTTACTTACCTTGTTCGCGGAAAGTTGTTGTCCGCCGGGAAGTAAAGTTTGATGAGGAGAGAGCCTTCCGGAAGTCCAGAGAGTTAGAGCAGGGGGAGACACCAGCTCCCACACCTCAGCAGGTACAGGCTTCTTCGATACAGCTTACAGGTCCATAGGTTTATGGAGGGACAGGATCACACGGTACAGGTACTGCATCTACTAGTTCAGTGGTTCAGGTGACAGGCTCTTCAGGGACAGTGTCTGGGACAGGTACAGGGTTGAGTCCTCAGGTGACAGCATCGGCAGGCACAGGATCTTCAGTTACTGGTCCTCGGGGTTTTGGACCTTCAGGTACAGGGACTTCCTCAGATGAGGAGGAGCAGACTTCAAGGAAGAGGAAGCCTAAGTGGCTTCAGGAGACCTTGAAGGATGCAGAGGCAGTTGGTATACCCCGGGAGAGGATCAGGGTAGTAGTGGAGCCTGAGAGGCTTGGTGTGGTCCGGGCTGATATGGCTCTTGTTGCATGCCTTCGTGACTCTGAGCCATCTACTTTTGAGGAGGCTTCCTAGCATCTGGTTTGGAGAGATGCCATGATGGAAGAGTACCATTCCATCATGAAGAATGATGCATGGGAGATAGTACCGAGACTGGAGGGGAAGTCAGTTGTGACTTCCAAATGGCTTTACAAGGTAAAGCATGCTGCGGATGGCAGCGTAGAGAAGTACAAGGCTACATTTGTGGCTCGAGGATTCTCACAGGTTGAGGGAGTCGATTATGATGAGACCTTTGCTCCAGTTGCATGATATTCCTCTATCAGGGCAGTGATTTCTATAGCAGCAGAGATGGGTTGGAAGATCCACCAGATGGATGTGAAGACTGCATTTCTCAATGGTCTTCTGTAGGAGGAGGTCTATCTAGAGCAGCCACAGGGATTCGAGATACATGGGAGGGATTCTCATGTGTGCAGGTTGAAGAAAGCCTTGTACGGGCTAAAGCAAGCTCCTAGAGCTTGGTATTCCAGGATTGATGATTATTTGACATCGATGGGATTTCAGAAGAGTGAGGCTGATCCCAACCTCTACTTCATTGTGTTTGGGGGGGAGTCACTCATTCTTTTGTTGTATGTTGATGATCTGTTCATCACAGGTGCTGAGTGTCTCATTGCACACTGCAAGAGAGACTTAGCTTCGGAGTATGAGATGACCGATATTGGGCTGATGCACTATTATTTGGGGATGGAGGTTTGGCAGGAGCCTGGGCATATTTTTCTGGGACAGGGAAAGTATGCAGCTGATATTCTGAGGAGATTTAGGATGGAGGACTGCAGGCCTATGTCTACACCTATGATCACCAACTGGAAGCAACTCCATGCTTCCGAGGGCCGGTTGGTGGATCCCACACTATATCGTCAGCTTATTGGGTCTTTGATGTATCTGGTCAACACTAGGCCAGATTTGTGCTTTGCGGTGAACACTCTTAGCCAGTTCATGGTTGAGCCTAGGAGTGTGCACTGGACAGCTACAAAGCACATTTTGAGATATCTTGCAGGGACAGTTGACTATGGTCTGGACTACAGGGGTTCTGATGGAGTCGGATTGGTTGGTTTTACAGATTCAAACTAGGCAGGTTGCGTGCGGGATCGGAAGAGCACTTCCGGTTGTTGTTTCAGTTTGGGCTCGGCAGCAGTGTCGTGGTTCAGCCGGAAACGGAGATCCGTTGCATTGAGTTCAGCTAAGGCTGAATATATGGCAGCCAGTCAGGCTACTTGTGAAGCATTGTGGCTTCGCAAGCTTTTGGTAGATTTTTTTGATCAGGAGCTTAGGCCTACGGTGATCTACTGCGAAAATCAGAGTTGCATTCAGCTCTCTGAGAATCCAGTGTTCCATGACAGGTCAAAGCACATAGAGATCAGATACCATTTCATTCGAGACTACGTTCAGAGAGGGGCAGTTGAGCTTCGACATATTTCCACTGATGAGCAGGTAGCTGCCATCTTGACAAAGTCTTTGGGGAGGGGTAAGTTCGTCTTCTTCAAAGATAAGTTGGGAGTGGTACGGAACACCTTCCTCGGTAAGAGGGAGTGTTAGTTTTTGTACCTAGGCAGATGTTCCCTAGGTGACTTTAATTTTTGCCTAAAGTCACTTTAAGAGGGAAAAAGGTGACCCTCACATCAAAAGTCACTTAATGAGACTTTATAACAATAAAGTCACCTTTTTGATAAATTTAAGTGGGTGAGTGATTTTATTTATGAGAAATAAATAAAAGGGATTTTCACTCACATTCAATCTCATCCATTGGATTGATTCTTTTTCCACCATTGGATTAAGAAACTCACTTAGGTCAAACAAAAAGGCATGAGGGAGGCAAAAGGGTTTCACTTTTCACTTTTTTGGATGAGGAGAAGAGACTGCTGAGAGAGGAGGTCGAGAGCTTGAGAAGGGCACGAGTTTTCCAGAGGAAGAAAATCGAGACAGCCATTTGAAGTCAGTACAGAAACCGAGGTACAGTACGACTCTCATTTAATGCTGTACGGATTGCTTTTATCAGCACAGAAACCGAGGTAGAGTATGGCCTTGCTGCTGTATAGCTTCATTTACTTCAGCACTGTTTTCGAGGCATTTTTCCTGCACAGAAATCGAGGTTTTTATTGACTATACGGGCTGCATTACTTGCTGTACGGACAGCATTTATTACAGCACAGAAATCGAGACTGTACGGTGCATTTATTGTTGCTGGTACGGTTTTTCTGGGTTGTACGGTCTGCATTTAAGTTGGCACAGAAATCGAGAAAGGGTGTATGGCTGGTTTGCTGAGCACAGTGTCCAGACTTTGGGATAAATTCTGGGTGGAGATAAGTTGTATTTCTCCTGCATTTCTGTCCTTTTATTTTACTGAAGAATAATAAAAATCTCTCCTCTCTCTGACTGGTTTTCCCCGTGGGGGTTTTTCCAGGGCTGATTAGCCAAAAATATCTGAGTCAAATTTATGGTGTGCATGTTATTTGTTTCAGCCTGTTAGTATTTGATTTTACTGTGTGTTTAAAATTGTTCGGTAAAAATTTTTAAGTAGCTTCAAGCCTATGCAAAACCGGCTGAAGTGAAAAACACAAATTGTTCATTTAAACCAGCAAGCAGTAAAACTCAGTTTTTCAACAGGATTTAGGTACCCATTTGAGAGATAAGCATGGACCCCTATTTTTATGAGATCTCAAGCTATTTTGGCCCTCCTTCAAGGTTGGTCAAACCAATGTTGAAAATATGCACTTTTGTTGACTTTCTTGGAATTTTGAAAGTGGATTTAGGTACCCATGTGAGAGATAAGCATGGACAACTGTTTTTATGAGATTTGTAGCTATTTTGGCGCTCGTTCAAGGTTGGCCAAACCAAGGTTGAAAATATACACTTTTATCAACTTTCTGGGAATTGAAATCTTAAGTAGATTTAAATACCTATTTGAGAGATAAGAATGCACGCCTATTTTTATAATATTTGGAGCTATTTTTATGAGATTTGTAGCTATTTTGGCGCTCGTTCAAGGTTGTTCAAACCAAGGTTGAAAATATGCACTTTTCTCGAATTTCTCGGAATTGAGTTTTCAAAGTGGATTAAGTACCGATTTGAGAGATAAGCATGGAAACCTATTTTTATGACATTTCGAGCTATTTTTGCCCTCCGTTAAGGTTCGTCAAATCAAGCTTGAAAATATGCACTTTTGTCAACTTTCTCGAAATTGAAATTTTAAAGTTCATTTAGATACCCATTTTAGAGATAAGCATGGACACCTATTTTTATAATATTTGGATCTATTTTGGCCCTTATTCAAGGTTGGACAACCCAAGGTTGAAAATATGCGTTTTTCTCGACTTTCTTAGAATTGAGCTTTGAAAGCGGATTTAGGTACCCATTTGAGAAATAAGCATGGACACCTATTTGTAATAGATTTGGAGTTATTTTGGACCTCATTCAGGCTAGTCAAACCAAGTTTGAAAATATGCACTTCTGTCAAAATTCTCAAAATTGAAATTTTAAAGTAGATTTAGATACCCATTTGAGAGATAAGAATGAATACCTATTTTTATGAGATTTGGAGCTACTTTTGTTATTGTTTGAAAAGATGCACTTTTGTTGACTTTCTCAGAATTTAAATTTGAAAGTGGATTTAGGTACCCATTTGAGAGATAATCATGGACACCTATTTTTATGAGATTTGGAGCTATTTTGGATCTTGTTCAAGGTTGGTCAAACCAAGGTAAAAAATATACATTTTTCTTGACTTTCTTGGAATTGAAATTTGGAAGTGGATTTAGGTACCCATTTGAGAAGTAAGCATAGAAACCTTTTTTTATGAGATTTGGTGCTATTTTTTCCCTCGTTCACGGTTGGTGAAACCAAGGTTGAAAATATCCCCTTTTGTCGACTTTTCGGGAATTGAAATTTTATAGTGGATTTCGGCACCCATTTGAGAGATAAGCATGGACACCTATTTTTATGATATTTGGAGCTATTTTGGCCCTCATTCAATGTTGATCAAACCAAGGTTGAAAATACGCACTTTTTTCGACTTTCTCAGTATTGAGTTTTGAAAGTTGATTTAGGTACCCATTTGAGAGCTAAGCATGGACACCTATTTTTTTGAGATTTGGAGATATTTTGGTCCACATTAAAGGTTGATCAAACACAGGTTAAAAATATGCACTTTTCTCAACTTTCTTAGAATTGAGTTTTGAAAGTGGATTTAAGTAACCATTTGAGAGATAAGCATGGGCACCTATTTTTATGATATTTGGAGCTATTTTGGCCATTAATCAAGGTTGGTCAAACCAAGGTTGAAAAGATGCACTTTTGTCGACTTTCTCGAAATTAAGTTTTGATAGTGGATTTGGGTATCAAAGATAACCATGGACACTTATTTTTATGAGATTTGGAGCTATTTTAGCCCTAATTCAAGGATGGTCAAAACAAGGTTGAAAATATGCAATTTTGTCGACTTTCTTAGAATTGAGGTTTGAAATTTGATTTAGGTACCAATTTGAGAGATAAGCATGGACTCCCATTTTTATGAGATTTGGAGCTATTTTGTCCCTCCTTCAAGGTTTGAAAATATGCACTTTTGATGACCTTCTAAGAATTGAAACTTTAAAGTATATTTAGATACCCATTTGAGAGATAAGCATGGACACTTATTCTTATGAGATATGGAGTTAATTTGTCCTGTGCTCTAAGTGGTTTAAATCATGGTTGAAAATAAGCACTTTTGTCGACATTCTTGAAAATGAAATTTTAAAGTAGATTTGGATACCCATTTGAGAGATAAGCATGGATACCTATTTTTATGAAATTTGGAGCTATTTTTGCCCGCGTTCAAGGTTAGTCAAACCAAGGTTGAAATGTGCACTTTTTCAACATTCTCGAAAGTGAAATTTTAAAGTAGATTTTGATACCCATTTCAAAGATAAGGATGGACACCTATTTTTATGAGATTTGGAGCTATTTTTAACCCTCGTTCAAGGTTGATAAAACCAAGGTTCAAAATATGCACTATTGTGGACTTTCTTGGAATTGAGTTTTGAAAGTATATTTAGGTACCCATTTGAGAGATAAGCTTGGACACCTATTTTTAAAATATTTGGGGGTTTTTTGTCCCTCATTCAACGTTGGTCAAACCAAGGTTGAAAATATGCACTTTTGTTTACTTTCTCATAATTGAGTTTTGAAAGTGAATTTACGTACCCATTTGAGAGATAAGCATGAACACCTATTTTTATGAGATTTGGAGCTATTTTGGCCCTCGTTCAAGGTTTGTCAAACCATGGTTGAAAATATGCACTTTTGTCAACTTTCTCAAAAATGAAAATTTAAAGTAGATTTAGAATCGCATTTGAGAGATAAGAATGGACATCTATTTTTGTAAGATTTGGAGCTATTTTTGCCCTCATTCAAGGTTAGTTAAACAAAGGTTGAAAAGATGCACTTTTGTTGAATTTCTTGCATTTGAGTTTTAAAAGTGGATTTAGGTACCCATTTGAGAGATAAGCAGGGACGCCTATTTTTATGAGATTTCGAGCTATTTTGGCTCTCCTTCAAGGTTGGTCAAACCAAGGTTGAAAATATGCACTTTTGTTGATTTTATCAGAATTTTGAAAGAAGATTTAGGTACCCATTAGGAGATAAGCATGGACACCTATTTTTATGACATTTACAGCTATTTTGGTCCTAATTCAAGGTGGTCAAACCAAGGTTGAAAATATACACTTTTGTCAACTTTCTCAGAATTGAAATTTTAAGTAGATTTAGATACCCATTTGAGAGATAAGCATGCACGCCTATTTTTATAATATTTGGAGCTATTTTGGCCCTGGTTCAAGGTTGTTCAAACTAAGTTTGAAAATATGCACTTTTCTTGACTTTCTTGGAATTGGGATTTCATAGTGTATTAGGTACCGATTTGAGAGATAAGCATGGAAACCTATTTTTGTGAGATTTCGAGCTATTTTCGCCCTCCTTTAAGGTTGGTCAAATCAAGATTGAAAATATGCACTTTTTTCAACTTTCTTGTAATTGAAATTTTAAATTATATTTAGATACCCATGTGAGAGATAAGCATGGACACCTATTTTTATAAGATTTGGAGCTATTTTGGCCCTCAGTCAAGGTTGGTCAAACCAAGGTTGAAAATATGCGCTTTTGTTGACTTTGTTGGAATTGAGCTTTGAAAGTAGATTTAGGTACCCATTTGAGAAATAAGCATGGATGCTTGTTTTTATGAAATTTGGAGTTATTTTGGACCTCATTCAGGTTGTTCAAACCAAGGTTGAAAATATGCACTTTTGTCAAATTTCTCGAAATTGAAATTTTAAAGTACCTTTAGATACCCATTTCAGAGATAATCATGAATACATATTTTTATGAGATTTGAAAATATTTTGGTCATCATTCAAGGTTGGCCAAACCAATGTTGAAAAATGCACTTTTGTCGACTTTCTCAGAATTGAAATTTGAAAGTGGATTTAGGTACCGATTTGAGAGATTAGCATGGACACCTCTTTTTATGACATTTGGAGCTATTTTGGATCTAGTTCAAGGTTGGTTAAACTAAGGACGAAAATATACACTTTTGTCGACTTTCTCGAAATTGAAATTTGGAAGTGGATTTAGGTACCTATTTGAGAGATAAGCATGCACACCTTTTTCTATGAGATTTGGAACTATTTTGGCCCTCATTCAAGGTTGGTTAAACCAAGGTTTAAAATATCCACTTTTGTCGACCTTCCAAGAATTGAAATTTTAAAGTGGGTTTAGGTACCCATTTGAGAGATAAGCACAGACACCTATTTTTATGATATTTGGATTTATTTTAGCCCTCATTCAACGGTGATCAAACCAAGGTTGGAAAGATGCACTTTTGTCGACTTCCTCAGTATTGAGTTTTGAAAGTGGATTTAGGTACGCATTTGAGAGCTAAGCATGGACACCTATTTTTTTGAGATTTGGAGATATTTTGGTCTACGTTAAAGGCGAATAAAAACAAGGTTCAAAATATGCACTTTTGTCGACTTTCTTAGAATTGAGTTTTGAAAGTGGATTTGAGTAACCATTTGAGAGATAAGAATGGGAGCCTATTTTTATGATATTTGGAGCTATTTTGGCCATTATTCAAGGTTGGTCAAACCAACGTTGAAAAGATGCACTTTTGTCGACTTTCTCGAAATTAAGCTTTGGAAGTGGATTTAGGTACCCATTTCAGAGATAAGCATGGACACTTATTTTTATGAGATTTGGAACTATTTTAGCACTAATTCAAGGATGGTCAAACCAAGGTTGAAAATATGCACTTTTGTCAACTTTCTCAAAATTGAGGTTTGAAATTTGATTTAGGAACCAATTTGAGAGATAAGCATGGACACCTATTTTTATAAGATTTGGAGCTATTTTGGCTCTCGTTCAAGGTTTGAAAATATGCACTTTTGTTGACCTTCTAAGAATTGAAACTTTAAACTAGATTTAGATACCCATTTGAGCGATAAGCATGGAAAACTATTTTTATGAGATATGGAGTTAATTTGGCCCACACTCTAGGTTGGTCAAACCATGGTTGAAAATATGCACTTTTGTCGACTTTCTCGAAAATGAAATTTTAAAGTAGATTTGGATACCCATTTGAGAGATAAGCATGAACACCTATTTTTATGAAAATTGGAGCTGTTTTGGCCATTGTTCAACGTTGGTCAAACCAAGGTTGAAAATTTGCACTTTTTCGACTTTCTCGAAATTGAATTTTGAAAGTGGATTTAGGTACCCATTTGAGAGATAAGCATGGACACCTATTTTTATGAGATTTGGAGGTATTTTTTCCTCGTTCAAGGTTGGTCAAACCAAGGATGAAAATATGCACTATTGTCGACTTTCTCTGAATTGAGTTTTGTAAGTAGATTTGGATACCCATTTGAGAGATAAGCATGGAAACCTATTTTTATGAGATTTGGACTTATTTTGGGACTCATTCAAGGTTGAAAATATGCACTTTTGTCGACTTTCTTGAAATTAAGTTTTGAAACTGGATTTAGGTACCCATTTGAGAGATAAGCATGGACACTTACTTTTATGATATTTTGAGTTATTTTGGACCTCGTTCAAGGTTGGTCAAACCAAGGTTGAAAATATGCACTTTTGTCGACTTTCTCGAGATTGAGTTTTGAAAGTGGATTTAGGTACCCATTTGAGAGATAAGCATGGACACCTATTTTTATGAGATTTTGAGCTATTTTGGCCGTCCTTATGGGTTGGTGAAACTAAGGTTGAAAAAATGCACTTTTGTTGACTCTCTCAGAATTGAGTTTTAAGAGTGGATTTAGGTACTCGTTCGAGAGATAAGTATGGACACCTTTTTTATATGAGATTTGGAACTATTTTGGCCCTCATTCAAGGTTGGTCAAACCAAGGTTGAAAATATGCACTTTTTTATTCATTGTTAAACCACAGTTCAGAAATTAAAAAATAATAGGAAATCTGCTAAAAGAATTTGTAATTCTAGACAAGTTTCGAACCTATTAAGCAGGTTCATCCTCAGGATACCAATAATCTCACTCTTGTTTTGCACGAGCTATCATGAATAAATACTTATTAATTATTTGATGAATTACGTAAAGGCCGGCTTATTTGGAGGTAGATTTTTTTTTAAATGTTTTATTTAAGCTTTTAAATTTATTAGTTAGGTTTTTAAATATATATATATATATATATATGTTAGTTGAGTAAGGGTTTTTTTTAAATTCATATATTTTATTATTCTTTACTATTTTTTATAATTTTTAGTTTAAATAGTATTTCACGAGTTTTTTATGTTAATTTTTAATTATAGGTTGTAGAATGTTTATTTTTTATTTAACTATTAATTTTAAGTAATTATTATATGTAATGTATTGTTTAATTATTGTTATTGTGTTTATTGTTCTTTAATATTATTGTAAAAGTTAATGTTCTAAAAATTATTTAATAATTTTATTATTGTGTTTTTTATTATTATAGTTTAGAAAGTTACACAGTTAGTTAATCTTGTGTTACTTTAGCCAATGTTATTATTTTAAGAGTTATTTTTTTTTATTGTTTAATGATAATAATGTTTAAGTGCCTTTTATTATTATATTTTAAAGGTATTTGGTTTTCAGTTAAATTAAAAATTTTAGTGTTATTTTTCTTAAACACCAAGAATTTTAATATTTCTTATGTGTTTTACCATATCTAAAGGTTTTAGTTTCTTTGTTATTTTTTTTAAGTGTCATAATTAATGTGTTAAATATTTTATAAGTTTTTTTGTAATGGGTTTCCAAGCCTCTTTCAGTCTTAATCCATCATCACGATTGAAGTTACGCATTTTTCGATTTTTATGGCTTCCTAAAGTTTTATTTTGTAGTAATTTTGGACAATTGCTAAAACTTTTGAGTTCTCTAGGAAAATTTGATGTTTCGTATGTGGGAGTGTTCTGCTATGGTTGAATTTTTTATTCTTTCATGTCGTAGATATGCACTATGTTCTTTTAACCTAGTTGCAATTGATCTTCCAATCACCTATGTAAGCCTTCCCACAAGAACATGGCATCTTGTAGACACCTTTATGGTGTTTTAGATCAATAGGATCTTTGCCTTTGTCAAACATGGTTCTTAGTGAGTTTGGCGGAGAAAATGCCACTCTTATGTTTCTCTTCCTTGGGACGTTAGTGATCTTATTTCTAGTACCATGGATATAAGGAAGGGTGATGTTAGGAAGAGTTGTATAGGACTTTCTCCTAAGAATGAACCTGCTTAATAGGTTCAAAACTTGTCCAGAATTACAAATTATTTCCCCATATTTCCTATTATTTTTTAATATGCACTTTTGTCGACTTTCTCGGAATTGAAATTTTTAAGTATATTGAGAGACCCATTTGAGAGATAAGAATGGACACCTATTTTTATGAGATTTGGATCTATTTTGTCCCACATTCAAGGTTTCTCAAATGAATGTTTAAAATATGCACTTTTGTCGACTTTCTCAGAATTGAGTTTTCTCCAAGGTTGAAAATACGCACTTTCGTTGACTTTCTCAAAATTGAAATTTTATAGATTTATATACCCATTTGAGAGATAAGCATGGACACATATTTTTATGAGATTTGGAGTTATTTTGGCCCTCATTAACCGTTGTCCAAACCAAGGTTGAAAATGTGCACTTTTGTTGACTTTCTCGGAATTGAGTTTTCAAAGTGGATATAGGTACCCATTTGAGAGATAAGCATGGACACCTATTTTTATAAAATTTGGAGCTATTTTGACCCTTGTTCAACGTTGGTCAAACCAAGGTTGAAAATATGCACTTTTGTCAACTTTCTCGGAATTGAGTTTTCAAAGTAGATTTAGATACCCATTTCAGAGATAAGCATGGACAACTATTTTTATGAGATTTGGAGTTATTTTGGCGCTCATTCAAGGTTGGTCAAACCAAGGTTGAAAATATGCACTTTTGTCGACTTTCTCAAAATTGAGTTTTGAAATTGGATTTAGGTACCCATTTGAGAGATAACCATGGACATGCATTTTTATGAGATTTGGAGATATTTTGGCACTCGTTCAAGGTTACTCAAACCAAGGTTAAAAATATGCACTTTTTCCACTTTCTCAGAATTCAAATTTTAAGGTAGATTTAGATATCCATTTGAGAGATAAGCATGGACACGTATTTTTATAAGATTTGGAGCTATTTTCGACCTCGTTCAAGATTGGTAAACCAAGGCTGAAAAGATGCACTTTTGTCAAATTTCTCGTAATTGAGTTTTGAAAGTGGATTTAGGTACCCATTTGAAAGATAAGCACATAAACCTACTTTTATGAGATTTGGAGCTATTTTTTCCCTCCTTCAAGGTTGGTCAAACCAAGGTTGAAAATATCCACTTTTGTTGACTTTCTCAGAATTCAGTTTTAAAAGTGGATTTAGGTACCTGTTTGAGAGATAAGTATGAACACCTATTTTTATGAGATTTGGAGCTATTTTGGACCTTGTTCAAGGTTGGTCAAACCAAGGTTTAAAATATGCACTTTTTTCGACTTTCTCAGAATTGAAATTTTAAAGTAGATTTAGAGACTCATTTCAGAGATAAGCATGGACACCTATTTTTATGAGATTTGGAGATACCTTGTCCCTCATTCAAGGTTGGTCAAAAGAAGGCTGAAAATATACACTTATGTCGACTTTCTCAGAATTGAGTTCAGAAACTAGATTTAGGTACCCATTTGAGAGATAAGTATGGATGCCAATTTTTATGAGATTTGGAGCTATTTTGGCCCTCGTTCAAGGTTGGTCAAACCAAGGTTGAAAATATGCCCTTTTGTCGACTTTCTCGAAATTGAATTTTGAAAGAGGATTTATGTACCCATTTGAGAGATAAGCATGGATACCTATTTTTATGATATTTGGAGCTATTTTGGCCCTCGTTCAAGGTTCATCAAACCAAGGTTGGAAATATGCACTTTTATCAACTTTCTCGGAATTGAGATTTGAAAGCATATTTAGGTACCCATTTGAGAGATGAGCACATAAACCTATTTTTATGAGATTTGGAATTATTTTGGCCCTCGTTCAAGGCTGGTCAAACCAAGGTTCAAAATATGCACTTTTTTCAACTTTCTCGGAATTGAATTTTAAAACTAGATTTAGATACCCATTTCAGAGATAAGCATTGACACCTATTTTTATGAGATTTGGAGATATTTTGGTCATCGTTCAAGGATGGTCAAACCAAAGTTGAAAAGACGCACTTTTGTTAACATTCTCATAATTGAGTTTTGAAAAAGGATTTAGGTACACATTTGAGAGATAGGGATGGGCACCTATTTTTATGATATATGGAGCTATTTTTGGCCCTCGTTCAAGGTTTGTCGAACCAAGGTTGAAAATATGCACTTTTGTCGACTTTCTCTAAATTGAGTTTTGAAAGTGGATTTAGGTACCCATTTGAGAGATAAGCATGGACGCCTATTTTTATGAAATTTGGAGCTATTTTGGCCCTTCTTCAAGGTTGGTCAAACCAAGGTTGAAAATATGCACTTTTGTCGACTTTCTGGGAATTGAGTTTTGAAAGTGGATGTAGGTACCCATTTGAGTGATATGCATTCACACCTATTTTTTTAATATTTGGAGTTATTTTGTCCCTCGTTCAAAGTTGGTCAAACCAAGGTTGAAAATATGCACTTTTGTCGGCTTTCTCAGAATTGAGTTTTGAAAGTGGATGTAGGTACCCATTTGAGTGATAAGCATGGACGCCTATTTTTATGAGATTTGGAGTTATTTTGGCCCGTCTTCAAGGTTGGCCAAACCAAGGTTGAAAATATGCACTTTTGTCAACTTTCTAGGAATTGAGTTTTTAAAGTGGATGTAGGTACCCATTTGAGTGATAAGCATGCACACCTATTTTTATAATATTTGGAGCTATTTTGTCCCACGTTCAAAGTTTGTCAAACCAAGGTTGAAAATATGCACTTTTTTAACTTTCTTGGAATTGAGTTTTGAAAGTGGATGTAGGTACCCATTTGAGTGATAAGCATGGATACCAAATTTTATGATATTTGGAGCTATTTTGGTCCTCATTCAAGGTTGGTAAAACCAAGGATGAAAATATGCATTTTTGTCAACATTCTCATAATTGAAATTTTAAAGTAGATTTAGATACCCTTTTGATAAATAGCCATGGACACCTATTTTTATGAGATTTGGAGCTATTTTCTCCCTCCTTCAAGGTTGGTCAAACCAAGGTCGAAAAGATGCACTTTTGTTGACATTCTCGGAATTGAGTTTTGAAAGTGGATTTAAGTACCCATTTGAGAGATAAGCAGGGACACATATTTTTATGAGATTTGGAGCTATTTTGGCCCTCGTTCAAGTTTGGTCAAACCAAGGTTGAAAATATGCACTTTTGTCAACTTTCTTGTAATTGAGTTTTGAAAGCGGATTTAGGTATCCATTTGAGAGATAAGCATGGAAACTATGTTTTATGAGATTTGGAGCTATTTTGGCCCTCGTTCAGGGTTGGTTAAACCAAGGTTGAAAATATTCACTTTTGTCGACTTTCTCAGAATTGAAATTTTAAAGTAGATTTAGATACCCATTTGAGAGATAAGCATGGACATCTATTTTTATGAGATTTGGAGATATTTTTCCCTCGTTCAAGGTTGGTCAAACCAACGTTGAAAATATGCACTTTTGTCAAATTTATCGGAATTGAATTTTGAAAGTGGATTTAGGGACCCATTTGAGAGATAATAATGGACACCTATTTTTATGATATTTTGGAGCTATTTTGGCCCTTGTTCAAAGTTGGTCAAACCAAGGTTGAAAATATGCACTTTTGTCGACATTATCGGAATTAAAATTTTAAAGTAGATTTAGATACCCATTTGAGAGATAAGCATGGACACCTATTTTTGTGAGATTTGGAATTATTTTAGCCCTCATTCAAGGTTGGTAAAACCAAGGTTGAAAAGATGCACTTTTTTTATTTTTTCGGAATTGATTTTTGGAAGTGGATTTAGGTACCCATTTGAGTAATAAGCATGGACACCTATTTTTATCAGATTTCGAGCTATTTTGACCCTCGTTCAAGGTTTCTCAAACCAAGGTTGAAAAAATGCACGTTTGTGGACCTTATGGGAATTGAGTTTTTAAAGTGGATTTAGGTACTCGTTTGAGAGATAAGCATGGAAACCTATTTTTATGATATTTGGAGCTTTTTTGGCCCTCATTTAAGGTTGGTCAAACCAAGGTTGAAAATATGCATGTTAACACCCTATAATTTTCCTATGGTTGTGGTAGGAAGTCATAGGGGTAACCATTTCAATCAACCTTTATACTGTATTCTAGCCAATACAGTAAGAGAGGGCTCTTCCTTTTTCGCAGAACTAATTCACATATACATATGGATTTAAACATCTTTCAAAAGGCTAGATTTTTTATAATAAGAGGGTATTTGCAGATTTAGAAATGGTTAAATAGACTGACAACAAAAACCATTGAGAAATGAAGTCAAAATATGAAACATTCAAGGACTTACAACAAATAATAACCAGTAATAACCTTCGCAGTCTGAGGAAAAATAGGAATCAATATTCAATAAAATGTATTTTGAGAGATGGCAGGGGGAAAAGAGAAGACACTCGATGGAGGCACCTATCTGGGGATGAATCTCCTAAACACACCTTTAGTAGAATAAACAACAAAGGCTAATAACTGCAATGGAGTATAGAATATGAATTCCAAAAAATTTACCAGAACACATAAACAAATGCATAATCTGATGCAAAGAGTTCTTATCAAAGAGAGAATTCCTCACACACAACTAGAAATGCATTAGCAGAAGATACACAGACATGAAAATGGAGTTCACAAAGGAAAAACAAACTGAATAGTGAACACCGTAGTCAATCTTAGACCTTCAAGCTATGATTTCATTAATTCTTTTAAGAAAATGACAAAGCTACAAACCCAAGCATTGAGGATTATGAATGAAATATTTCAACCCTTTCCTTGTCAATTGAGGCTATATTTATAGTGTTATGGCTCCTAAGACCAAGCTCGAAATAGAGCCTAATTCTATTACAAATTTTGGGGATTGAATCTGAATGATTTTGAAATCCCAACAACCTCTGATCTGGAAGATTTGCAATGATTTGTTAACAAAATAGGAAAGCATGTTATGACATGCATGCTAGACAAAAATGGAGGACAAAACACCTAGAGGCCACACCTACCGACTAAAAACAATGGCTCTTTGACGATCCGCAATAGTTTCCAACTGCCTTGCATCTTCCTCTTATGAAATCACTTCTAACCCATAGATCTTCATCCTTTGTTGATCTAAGCCATTGAAAGCTGCAGGGTATGCCAAGTTTCACATACCGGGAAGTGTGGTTAACTCATGCACATGTTCCCTTCTTCCACATCATCGATCTCTGTAGGATTTATTTCTCGTAGTTGATTTGGGGTCAATATGCAGGCTATAGAAGAAGGAAATCAGAACTCTAGACTATCATAACAAAAATTTACCTTTCCTCTTTCCTGTTTCTTCCCCTTTCTTTCTTCGTCATTGATTTCTGCCAGAAGCGCTCTTAGTCATCGATATGGCGATTCACGGAACATAGGACTTTGAATTTTTGTGACCATATTCTTAAGCTTGCCAACTTCTAATTTCTGCCATTTATTCTTTCTTCTGGACTGTTGATCCTAGCGGAAACAATATGAGCTCTAGATATGGAATATCGTGGAGGGAATAAATCAAGATTTGAACTCTTTGCAAAGTTTGATTTTGATCCTTCTACTCACAAATTTTTGCTTCCGCCTTTTCTTTTTGCACCGTTGATTTGTGCAGGATCTCTATGAACCATAGATCTTGTGTATCACAGAAAGTGGAAGTTGGGTTTTCCAATTTTCCAACCCAAAAATTTACCTTTTTTTCTCTCCACACCATTGATCTCCGTGGGAATTTTCCTGACAGTTGGATCTAGCAGATCGTAGAAATCAGGACTTCAAATTTTCACAACCAAATTCTTTGTGTTTTCGTTTTCTGATTTTCTCCATTTCTGTGCCATTGAGCCTTGCTGGGAGCACTCTAGAACACCGATCTGGTGGATCACAGAAGGAGGAAGCTCAACCTTTTATGAGAAAATTCTTATGTTTCCAAATTTCACCTTTATCCTTCTTTCTAAACCGATGAACTTAAGCAGAATCGTTCTGAGTCATCGATCCCGCGGATCACGAAAAGCGAAAGTTCTAACCATTTTATGAACAAACTATTATGATTTCTACTTCTTATCTCCACCCCTCTGTTATTTTCCATACCATTGATATTTGTGGAGGTGCTCTTGACTGTCGATTTGGAAGATCGCAAAAAGAGAAAGTTGGGTTTCTAACTTTGGAGATTGAACTTCCTTTCCTTTTTCACTTCTGCCTTTTTTCTCCTGCTTTTTTCTTCCCACACTGTTTATCTGGGTGGGATCTCTCTAGACCGTTGTATCTAGTGGATCACGGAAGGTGGTAGCTCAACCATTTATACCCAAAAACTTTGGTTTTTTATTTTCTACCCTTTGCACCCTTTCGCACCATTGATCTTAGTCGGAGACGTTCTGAGCCATCATATCCTAGATCATGGAAGGCAGAAGTCGGGATTCCACTTTCATAACCAAAATTTTACCTCTTCCTCACTTCCACTCCTAATTTTCCTTGTGCAGAAATGATTTTTGGCCTTTGATCTCTCTTGTGGTTTGGATCCCCACCATCCATTCTTGCTTAAGCCTATCCTTGATCGTATTTTTCATACTTAGGCACATTTCTAGGTCGTGCCAAATGATTTCTTACTCTTTTTACATTCAGGCTAAGGAATAAGCCTCCCAAAGCAACTTCAAACCCATTTCTTGCATACCTCTAGGTCATAGATATGAAATGTTTTTTACCCTACCCCTCATTTTTCACTGGTTTGTACCTTTGAAGAGGAATTATTGTAGATGCCTTGTGTAGAAATATTCAAAATTTAGCACAAGTGCTAAAAATGGATCTAAATTGGGGATGGTATCCTCCTTGTGAGGTATAAAATAACCACTTAGACACGTGCATGATCCATTGGTCTGGTCCCAAGATTTCCTGAAACATGCTTTGAAAACAAAAAAATGAACAGATACAGAAAGAAAACTGGAAAATTGCAAAAGGAAATGCTCACTATGTTGAGATTATTTATTCCTATCTACCTTACTGAAAAACAATGCTCAATCAAGTAATTTTTTACTTCCAATGAATCCAATCAATTAAATGATCCAATGATTGAGCTCCTTTATCACGCTTGATAAAAAATGAAGGACTTAATGGCAATAGGTTATGATGAGAGATCTGATCTTTACTATAAAAATTTAACCCACCATTCCTATGGAAAATATTCTCCACATATCTAGCCACTGATTCATGAAAACCTTCAGAAAAAAAATTATGCACCTACAATGACAAGGTTGCTCCATATATTCAACCACTGGATCATAAAATCCAAGGTAGTCCACAAATATGTATTATCTTCTTGCCCCAATACTGTTGCTCACACTGTACCTCTACCAGGACCCTGTTAGACTGATCTTCAAAATAACCTTGTGAGGAAAGCTCATGATAACTTGTGGATGAGGCATCCACTACTTCATTCAAAATGTCATAATTTAAAACTTGATCCCTTTCATGCATTTTACAGGGAATATCTTCAATACAATCACGTGAAATACACTCTTCTTGACATGAAAATTTTGAACTAGAAGAACAAGAAGAGGAATCCCATTTAGGACCCTCGTCTTCTAGGTAGCCACCCTCATACTCATCATATATGGGAGGAGTGAAATATTCTTCAAAACCCCCACAAACAAGATTTACAACAGGCTCACAACATTCTTCATCAAACAAATTATAACACTCCTCCTGTATGGCACTAGGATGATCATCTTCTTGCTCATAAAAAGAAGGATTGCAATGCAATGTCGAATCTTCTGGTTCATTCCTTTCTTCCAACTCTAATTCAAGATCTAATTCCTCTTTACTTGAAATTTCAGAAAATGAACATGTGGAAAAATAACTAGTTCAATCATAGTTTTGGCTTATGTCCATTTGAGGAAAGGAAGACATTACCAGTTGTTGGGAATCTTCTTGAATATTAGGGCAACTGGTTTGTCTTTCTTTTTTAGATGAGTACTCATGTAATATTTCTAAAATCTCTTCATCCATATACTGGTCATCACCATATATGTCTTTCAAATTTTCAATGAACTCGTTATTATGTGTGCAACAATATTGAAGTAACAACAAAGAAGGATATTGATATTTGAAATGTTCATGAAATACTGTATGAAAGTATTTAAGGGAGGATAAACTCCCTACTGGAAATCTCTCATGCCGTGACCTTGCATTTCCTTCTAAACTAATCATGAATATTTTCATTAAAGAATCCTCATGCAATTCAACTCCCAAAGTATGCATATGCTTATGAAATCTAAACAATTGAAGGGCAGCATCATCACCCTTTTGATCTTTGAATCTTGAAAGATATGCTTGCCAACCCATATTAGGTATTCGATTTGGAAAACCAGGAATGTGAGCACGATTCATAGCAGCATATCTTACAACCAGACAACTCATATTGACGATGAAGAAACTAAATCAGCTCCTCAACGTTGCAACCCCTTTGACAGTGGAGTTTCCATAGAACATTTTATAGACTAGATTCTTTGAATATGGAGTCTCTAGGTGGAAAGAGCATGACCTTCTTGATGTTTGACCAATTTTCACCATCAATTGTCAAATTTTAAATTATGTCATTCATATCCATGGAATGTTTGAAACATCCTCCCTGCATCGGTCCTTCTGGTTGCCAGTCTCCATAGTGGAGTCACCTTCCAGAAGCTTTGAGTGGAGTCGCCATAGCATATACAACCAATGTGTGTTTAGGATTGGTTGCTCAACCAGGTCGTAGAACTAAACAATTTCATTTCCTAAGGATGATTTTCTCTTTTGGTCCCCGACAATGGCGCCAAGATGTTAACACCCTGTAATTTTCCTATGGTTGTGGTAGGAAGTCATAGAGGTAACCATTTCAACCAAACTTTAGACTGTATTCTAACCAATATAGTCATAGAGGGATTTCTCTTTGTCATATAAATCAATTCACATATACATATGGCTTTAAACATCTTGTAGAAGGCTAGATTTCTGATAGCAACAACGTATTTGCAGATTTAAAAATGGTGAAATAGATGGACAAGAAAAACCATTGGGCAATGGAGTCAAAACCTGAAACATTCAAGGACTTACAAAAAATAATAAAAAACAATAACATTCGTAGTCTGAGAAAAAATAGGCATCAATATTCAGCAAAATATCTTTGGAGAGATGGAAGGGGGAAAAGAGAAGACGCCCAATGTAATAGGAGGAACCTATCTAGGGATGAATATCCTGAACACACCTTTATCAGAATAAAAAACAAAGGCTAGTAACTGCAATGGAGCATAGAATATGAATTCCAAAAAATTTACTAGAACACATAAAAAAATGCATAATCTGATGCAAAGAGCGCTTATCAAAGAGAAAATTCCTCACACACAACTAGAAAAGCATTAGCAGAAGATACACATACATGAAAATGGAGTTTACAAAGGGAAAACATACTGAACAATGAACACCATGATGAATCTCAGATATTCAAGCTATGCTTTCATTAATGCTTCCAAGAAAATGACAAAGCTACAAACCCAAGCATTGAGGCTTCTGAATGAAAGATTTCAATCCTTTCCTAATCAATTGAGGCTATATTTATAGTGCTATTGATCCCAAGACCAACCTCGAAACAAAGACTAATTATGTTACAAATTTTGGGGATCGAATCTGAATGGTTACGGAATCCCAACAACCTTTGATCTGGAATATTCGGCATGATTTGTTAACAAAATAGGAAATCATGTTGGGACGCGCATGCTAGAAAACAATGGAGGACAAAACACCTGGATACCACGCCTTTTGGATAAAAACGATGGCTCTTCGATGATCTGCAACAATTTCGAACTTCCCTACATCTTCCGCTTGTGAAATCTCTTCTGAACAATAGATCTTCATCCTTTTTTGATCTGATTCATTGAAAGCTACGGGGTATACCAAGTTCCACATACTGGGAAGTGTGGTTAACACATGCACATGTCCCTTCTTCTCCATCATCGATCTCTATAGGATTTATTTCCCACCGTTGATCTAGGATCAAGCTATAGGCTGTGGAAGATGGAAATCGGAGCTCTGGTCTATCATAACACAAAGCTTTACCTTTTCACTTTTCTTCTTCTGCCCCTTTCTTTCCACGTCGTTGATTTCTGGGGGAAGCGCTCTAAGCCGTCAATCTAGAAGATTGCGGAACATGAGACTTCAAATTTTCGTAGCCAAATTCTTAAGTTTCCCGAATTCTGATTTCAACCCTTTATTCTTTCTTATGGACTGTTGATCCTATTCGAAATGATCTCAGACATAGATCTAGTGGATCACGAAGAGCAGAAATTAGGATTTGAACCCTCTACAAAGTTTTATTTTGATCATCGCACTCCCACCCTTCTTCCTTTTCTTTCTGCACCGTCGATTTGTGCGGGATCTCTATGAACCGTACGTCTTGCAGATCGTGGAAAGCGGAAGTTCAGTTTTCTAATTTTGTAACCCAAAAAATTACCTCTTTCACTTCCTCCTTTCTACTCCCCCATTTTTTAGGCAAATCATGGAAAATCAAGACTTCAATTTATGGGAATGTATCCATTGATCCTTGGCGCGAGCGCTCTGGACTGTCGATCTAGGAGATCATGGAAGGCAGAAGCTCAACCTTTTATGGGAAAATTCTTATGTTTTTGACTTCCACCTTTCTCCTTATTTTCAAACCATTGATCTTGCGTGGAAGCGTTCTGAGTCATCGATCCTGCAGGTGACCGAAAGCATAAGTTCTAACCATTTTAAGACCAAACTCTTATGCTTTCAATTTCCTCCCCTCTTCTCTTTTTTGGACCGTTGATCTTTGTGGATGCGCACTAGGCCATCACTTTGGTGGAATGTGGGAAGCAGAAGTCAGGTTTAAAACTTTTGAGATTGAACTTCCTTACCTTTTCCACTTCCACCTTTCTGCTCCTACCTTTTTCTTCCCACACCGTTGATCTGGGAGGGAGATATCTGGACTACTGGATCTTACAGATCACAGAAGTCAGAAGATCAACCCTTTATACACAAATAATTTAGGTTTCCCTTTTACTCCCTTTGCACCCTCATGTGCTATTGATTTTAGGCGAAGATGTTCTGAGCCATTAGATCCTAGATCACAGAAGGTGGAAGTCAGGATTCCACTTTCATAACCAAACTTTTACCTCTTCCGTGCTTCCACTCCCAATTTTCCTTGGGCAGAAATGATTTTTTTCCTTTGATCTCTTTTGCAGGTTGGATCCCTACCGTCCATTATTGATAAGGCCTATCCTTGATCGGATTTTTCATAGTTAGGTACATCTCTAGCTCGCACCAAAGGATTTCTTACTATTTTGACATCCAGGCTTAGAAATAAACCTCCCCAAGTAAATTCAAACCCGTTTCCTACATACCTCTAGTTCATAAATATGAACAATTTTTTACCCTACCCCTCATTTTTCACTAGTCTATACCTTTGAAGGAAAATTATTGTAGATGCCTTGTGTAGAAATCTTCAAAATTTAGCACAAGTGCTAACAATGCACTTTTTTCTACTTTGTTGTAATTGAAATTTTAAAGTAGATTTAGATATCCATTTAAGAGGTAATCATGGACACTTATTTTTATGATAATTAGAGCTATTTTAGCCCTCGTTCAAGTTTGGTCAAACAAAGACTGAAAAGATGCACCTTTGTCAACTTTTTAGGAATTGAGTTTTGAAAGTGGATTTAGGTACCCATTTGAGAGATAAGCATGGAAACCTATTTTTATGATATTTGTAGCTATTTTGTCACTCCTTCAAGGTTGGTCAAACCAAGGTTGAAAAAATGCACCTTTTTTTACTTTCTCAGAATTGAGTTTTGAAACTGGATTTGGGTACCAATTTCAAAGATAAGCATGGACACCTATTTTTATGATATTTGGAGCTATTTTGGCCCTCCTTCAAGGTTGGTCAAACCAAGGTTTAAAAGATGCACTTTTTAGGACTTTATCAGAATTGAGTTTTGAAAGTCGATTTAGGTACGCATTTGAGAAATAAGCATCGACACCTATTTTTATGAGATTTGGTGCTATTTTGTCCCTCATTCAAGGTTGGTCAAACCAAGGTTGAAAATATGCACTGTTGTCGACTTTCTCGAAATTGAGTTTTGAAAGTGGATATAGGTATCCATTTGGGAGAGAAGCATGGACACCTATTTTTATGAGATTTGGAGCTATTTTGGCCCTCCTTCAAGGTTTGTCAAGCCAAGCTTGAAAATATGCACTTTTGTCTACTTTCTCGGAATTGAAATTTTTAAAGTAGATTTAGATACCCATTTGAGAGATAAGCATGGACACCTATTTTTATGAAATTTGGAGCTATTTCTTCCTTCATTCAAGGTTGGTCAAACAAATGTTGAAAATATGCACTTTTGTCGAATTTCTCAGAACTATGTTTTGAAAGTGGATTTAGTTACCCATTTGAGAGATAAGCATGGACACCTATTTTTATGATAATTGGAGCTAATTTGGCCCTCATTCAAGGTTGGTAAAACCAAGATTGAAAATATGCACTTTTTTCGACTTTCTTGCAATTGAAAATTTAATCTAGATTTAGATACCCGTTTGAGAGATAAGCATGGAGACCTATTTTTGTGAGATTTGGATCTATTTGGCCCTCATCCAAGGTTGGTCAAACCAAATTTGAAAAGATGCACTTTTTTCGACTTTATCGTAATTGAGTTTTGAAAGTGGATTTACGTTCCTATTTGAGAGAAAATCATGGAGACCTATGTTTATTAGATTTGGAGTTATTTTGGCCCTCGTTCAAGGTTGGCCAAACCAACGTTGAAAATATGCACGTTTGTCAACTTTCTCAAAATTGAGTTTTGAAATTAGATTTAGGTACCCATTTGGGAGATGAGCATGGCAACCTATTTTTATGAGATTTGGAGTTATTTTGTCCCTCATTCAAGGCTGGTTAAACCAAGATTGCAAATATGCAATTTTTTCGACTTTCTCGTAGAGGAAATTTAAAAGTATATTTAGATACCCATTTTAGAGATAAGCATGGACGCCTATTTTTATGAGACTTGGAGCTATTTTGGCCCGTGTTCAAAGTTGGTCAAACCAAGGTTGAAAAGATGCACTTTTTTCTACATTCTCAAAATTGAGTTCTGAAAGTGGATTTAGGTACCCATTTGAGAGATAAGCATGGACACCTATTTTTATGCGATTTGCAGCTATTTTAAGCCTCCTTCCAGGTTGGACAAACCAAGGTTGAAAATCATGCACTTTTGTCGACTTTCTTGGAATCGAGTTTTAAAACTGGATTTAGGTACCCATTTGAGAGAGAAGCATGGACACCTATTTTTATGAGATTTGGATTTATTTTGGCCCTCGGTCAAGGTTGGTCAAACCAAGGTTGAAAATATGCACTTTTGTCGACTTTCTGGAAATTGAAATTTTAATGTAGATTTAGATACCCATTTGAGAGATAAGCATGGAGAAATAATTTTATGAGATTTGTATCTATTTCTGTCCTCGTTCAAGGTTGGTGAAACCGAGGTTGAAAATATGAACTTCTGTCCACTTTCTTGGAATTGAGTTTTCAAATTGGATTTAGTTAACCATTTGAGAAATTAGCATGGAAACCTATTTTTATGAGATTTCTAGCTATTTTAGCCCTCATTTAAGGTTGGGCAAAGCAAGTTTGAAAATAATCACATTTGTCAACTTTGTCGGAATTGATTTTTGAAAGCAGATTTATATACCCATTTGAGAGATAAGAATGGACACGTGTTTTTTTGAGATATGGAGATATTTTTTCCCTCGTTTAAGGTTGGTCAAACCAAGATTCAAAAGCTCCACTTTTATCGACTTTCTCGGAATTGAATTTTTAAAGTGGATTTAGGTACCCATTTGAGAGATGAGCATGGCAACTATTTTTATGAGATTTGGAGTTGTTTTGGTGCTCGTTCAAGGTTGAAAATATACACTTTTGTGGACTTTCTTGTAATAGAGTTTTGAAAGTGGATTTAGGTACCCATTTGAGAGATAAGCATGGAAACCTATTTTATTGAGATTTGGAGCTATTTTGGCCCTTGTTCAAGGTTGGTCAAACCAAGGTTGAAAATAAGAACTTTTGTCAACATTCTCGGAATTGAAATTTTAAAGTAGATTTAGATACCCATTTGAGAGAAAAGCATGGACACCTATTTGTATGATATTTGGAGATATTTTGTCCCTAGTTGAAGGTTGGTCAAACCAAGGTTGAAAAGATGCACTTTTTCCAACTTTCTCGAAATCGAGTTTTGAAAGTGGATTTAGGTACCCATTTGGGAGATAAGCATGGACACCTATTTTTATGATATTTGGAGTTATTTTGACCATCATGAAAGGTTGATTAAACCAAGGTTGAAAACATGCACTTTTGTCGACTTTCTCATAATTGAGTTTTGAAAGTGGATTTAGGTACCTATTTCAGAGATGAGCATGGCAACTATTTTTATGAGATTTGGAGTTATTTTGGTCCACCTTCAAGGTTGAAAATATGCACTTTTGTGGACTTTCTCGTAATTGAGTTTTGAAAGTGGATATAGGTACCCATTTGAGATATAACCATGGAAACCTATTTTACTGAGATTTGGAGCTATTGCGGCCCTCGTTCAATGTTGTTCAAACCAAGGTTGAAGATAACAACTTTTGTTGACTTTCTCAGAATTGAAATTCTAAAGTAGATTTAGATACCCATTTGAGAGAAAAGCATGGACACCTATTTGTATGAGATTTGGAGATATTTTGTCCCTCGTTCAACGTTGGTTAAACCAAGGTTGAAAAGATTCACTTTTGTCGACTTTCTCGAAATTAAGTTTTGAAAGTGGATTCAGGTACCCATTTGAGAGATAAGCATGGACACCTATTTTTATGATATTTGGAGCTATTTTGGCCCCCATTAAAGGTTGGTTAAACCAAGGTTGAAAATATGCACTTTTGTCGACTTTCTCGAAATTGAGTTTTGAAAGTGGATTTAAGTACCCATTAGAGAGATAAGTATGGACACCTATTTTTATGACATTTGGAGCTATTTTGGCCCTCATTTAAGGCTGGTCAAACCAAGCTTGAAAATATGCACTTTTATCGACGTTCTCGAAATGGAAATTTTAAGGTAGATTTAGATACCCATTTGAGAGATAAGCATGGACACCAATTTTTATGAGATTTGGAGCTATTTCGGTCCTCATTCAAGGTTGGTGAAACCAAGTTTGAAAATATGCACTTTTGTCGACTTTCTTAGAATTGAGTTTTGAAAGTGGATTTAGGTACCCATTTGAGAGATAAGCATGGACACATATTTTTATGAGATTTGGAGCTATTTTATCCCTTGTTAAAGGTTGGTCAAACCAAAGTTGAAAATATGCACTTTTGTCAACTTTCTCGAAATTGAAATTTTAAAGTAGATTTAGATACCCTTTTAAGAGATAAGCATGGACACCTATTTTTATGAGACTTGGAGATTTTTTGGCCCTCCTTGAAGGTTGGTCAAACGAAGGTTGAAAATATCATATTTTGTCGACATTCTCGGAATTGAGTTTTGAAAGTGGATTTAGGTACACATCTGATAGTTAAGCATGGACACCTATTTTTATAAGATTTGGAGCTATTTCGGGATTCGTTCAAGGTTGGTCAAACCAACGTTCAAAATATGCACTTTTGTCGACTTTCTCGGAATTGAGTTTTGAAAGCATATTTTCGTATCCATTTGAGAGATAAGCATGGACACTTATTTATATGATATTTGGAGCTATTTTTGCCCTCCTTCAAAGTTGGTCAAATGAAGGTTGAAAATATACACATTTGTCAACTTTCTTGGAATTTAAATTTTATAGTAGATTTAGAAACCCATTTGAGAGATAAGCACGGACACCTATTTTTGTGAGATTTGGAGCTATTTTGGCCCTCATTCAAGGTTGGTCAAACCAACGTTGAAAATATGCACTTTTGTCGAATTTCTCGGAATTGAGTTTTGAAAGCAGATTTCAGTATCCATTTAAGAGATAAGCATCAACACGTATTTATATGATATTTGGACCTATTTTGGCCCTCATTCTAGGTTGGTCAAACCAAGGTTGAAAATATACACTTTTGTCGAATTTCTCGGAATTGAGTTTTGAAAGCAGATTTCAGTATCCATTTAAGAGATAAGCATCAACACGTATTTATATGATATTTGGACCTATTTTGGCCCTCATTCTAGGTTGGTCAAACCAAGGTTGAAAATATACACTTTTGTTGACTTTCTCAGAATTGAAATTTTAAAGTAGATTTAGATACCCGTTCGAGAGATAAGCATGGACACCTATTTTTATGAGACTTGGAGCTATTTTGGCCCACATTCATGGTTGGTAAAACTAGCGTTGAAAATATGTACTTTTGTCCAATTTAGTGGAATTGAAATTTGAAAGTGGATTTAGGTAACCATTTGAGACAAAAGCATGGACACCTATTTTTATGAGATTTGGATGTATTTTGACCCTCGTTCAAGGTTGGTCAAACCAAGGTTGAAAATATGCACTTTTGTCAACTTTCTTGAAATTGAAATTTTAAAGTGGATCTAGGTATCCATTTGAGAGATAAGCATGGACACCTATTTTTATCAGATTTGGAGCTATTTTGGCCTTCGTTCAAGGTTGGTTAAACTAAGGTTTAAAATATGCACATTTGTTGGCTTTCTCGGAATTGAGTTTTGAAAGTGGATTTAGTTACCCATTTGAGAGATAAAGATGGAAATCTATTTTTATGAGATTTGGAGCTATTTTGGCCCTCATTCAAGGTTGGACAAACTAAAGTTGAAAATATGGACTTTTCTTGACTTTCTCAAAATTGAAATTTTAAGGTGGATTTAGATACCCATTTGAGAGATAGGCATGGACATCTATTTTTATGTGATTTGGAGTTATTTTGGCCCTCGTTTAAGGTTGGTGAAACCAAAGTTGAAAAGATGCACTTTTTTCGACTTTCTCGTAATTGAATTTTGAATGTGGATTTGGGTACGCATTTGAGAGATAAGCATGGACAGCTATTTTTATGAGATTCAGAGCTATTTTGGCCCTACTTCAAGGTTGGCCAAACCAAGGTTGAAAATATGCACTTTTGTCGACTTTCTCATAATTGAATTTTTAAACTGGATTTAGGTACCCATTTGAGGGATAAGCATATACACCTACTTTTATAAGATTTGGAGTTAGTTTGGCCGTCGTTCAGGGTTGGCCAAACCAAGGTTGAAAATATGGACTTTAGTCAACTTTCCCAAAATTGAAATTTTAAACTAGATTTAAATACCCATTTGAGAGGTAAGCATGGACACCTATTTTTATGATATTTGGAGCTATTTTGGCCCTTGTTGAATGTTGGTGAAACCAAGGTTGAAAATATGCACTTTTATCGACTTTCTGGGAATTGAGTTTTCAAAGTGGATTTAGGTATCCATTTGAGAAATAAGCATGGACAACTATTTTTATGAGATCTGTAGCTATTTTGGCCCTTGTTCAAGGTTGGTCAAACCAAGGTTGAAAATATGTGCTTTTGTTGAGTTTCTCAGAATTGAAATTTTAAACTAGATTTAGATACCCATTTCAAAGATAAGCACGGACACCAATTTTTATGATAGTTGGAGTTATTTTAACCCTCCTTCAAGGTTGCTGAAACCAAGGTTAAAGATATGCACTTTTGTTGACTTTCTTGGAATTGGGTTTTGAAAGTGGATGTAGATACCCATTTGAGAGATGAGCATGCACACCTATTTTTATGAGATTTGGAGCTATTTTGGCCCTCCTTCAAGGTTCATCAAACCAAGGTTGAAAATATGCACTTTGGTCGACTTTCTCGAAATTGAGTTTTGAAAGTGGATTTAGGTACCAATTTGAAAGATAAGCATGGACACCTATTTTTATCATATTGGGAGCTATTTTCGTTGTCCTTCAAGGTTGGTCAAACCAAGGTTTAAATTTGCAATTTTGTTGACTTTCTAAGAATTGAGTTTTGAAACAGGATTTAGGTACCCATTTGAGAGAGAAGAATGGACACCTATTTCTATGAGATTGGGATCTATCTTGGCCCTTGTTCAAGGTTGGTGAAACAAAGGTTGAAAATATGCACTTTTGTCGACTTTAGTGGAATTGAATTTTCAAAGTGGATTTAGTTACCCGTTTTAGAGATAAGCATGGACGCCTATTTTTATGAGATTTGGAGATATTTTGGCCCTTGTTCAAGGTCGGTCAAACGAAGGTTGAAAAGATGAACTTTTTCAACTTTCTCAGAATTGAGTTTTGAAAGTGGATTTAGGTACTTATTTTAGAGATAAGCATGGACACCTCTTTTTATGAGATTTGGAACTATTTTGGCCCTCGTTCAAGGTTGGTCAAACCAAGGTTGAAAATATGCACTTTTGTCATCTTTCTCGTAATTGAGTGTTGAAACTGGATTTACGTACCCATTTGAGAGATAAGCATGGAAACCTATTTTTTAAGATATTTGGAGCAATTTCGACCATCTTTCAAGGTTGGTCAGACCAAGGTTGAAAATATGCAATTTTGTGGACGTTCTCGGAATTGAAATGTTAAAGTAGATTTGGATACCCATTTATGTGAGATTTGGATCTATTTCAGACCTCATTCAAGGTTGGTGAAACCAAGGTCGAAAATATGCACTTTTGTCGACTTTCTTAGATTTGAGTTTTGAAAGTGGATTTAGATACCCATTTGAGAGATAAGCATGGACACCTATTTTTATGAGATTTGGAGCTATTTTAGCCCTTGTTAAAGGTTGGCCAAACCAAGGTTGAAAATATGCACTTTTGTTGACTTTATCAGAATTGAAATTTTAAAGTAGATTAGGATACCCATTTGAGAGATAAGCATGGACACCTATTTTTATGAGATTTGGAGATTTTTTGTCGCTCCTAGATGGTTGGTCAAACCAAGGTTGAAAAGATCATATTTTGTTGAGTTACTTGGAATTGAATTTTGAAAGTGAATTTAGGTACCCATTTGAGAGATAAGTATGGATGCCTATTTTTATGAGATTTGGAGCTATTTTAGCCCTCATTCAAGGTTGGTCAAACCAAGGTTGAAAATATGCACTTTTGTCGACTTTCTCAGAATTGAGTTTTGAAAACAGTTTCCAGTATCCATTTGAGAGATAAGCATGAACACTTATTTAAATGATATTTGGTGGTATTTTGGCCCTCGTTTAAGGTTGGTCAAACCAAGGTTTAAAATATACACTTTTGTCAACTTTCTTAGAATTTAAATTTTATAGTAGATTTAGATATCCATTTGAGAGATAAGCATGGACACTTATTTGTATGATACTCAGAGCTATTTTGTACCTCGTTTAACATTGGTCAAACCAACGTTGAAAATGTGCACATTTGTCGAATTCCTTGGAATTGTGTTTTGAAAGCATATTTCAGTATCCATTTGAGAGATAAGCATGGACACATATTTATATGATATTTGGAGCTATTTTGGCCCTCGTTCAAGGTTGTTCAAACGAAGGTTGAAAATATACACTTTTGTCGACTTTCTCTGAATTGAAATTTTGAAGTAGATTTAGATACCTATTTCAGAGATAACCATGGACACCTATTTTTATGATATTTGGAGCTATTTTGGCCCTCGTTCAATGTTGGTCAAACTAACGTTGAAAATACACACTTTTGCCAAATTTCTCGTAATTGAATTTTGAAAGTGGATTTAGGTACCCATTTGAGACAAAAGCATGGACACCTATTTTTATGAGATTTGGATCTATTTTGGCCCTCGTTCAAGGTTGGTCAAACCAAGGTTAAAAATATGCACTTTTGTCGAGATTCTCAGAATTGAAATTTTATAGATTTAGATACCCATTTGAAGGATAAGCATGGACACCTATTTTTATGCGATTTGGACCTATTTTGGCCCTCGTTCAAGGTTGGTCAAACTAAGGTTGAAAATGCACCTTTTTTTGAGTTTCCTCGAATTGAAATTTTAAACTAGATTTAGATACCCATCTGAGAGATAAGCATGGACACCAATTTTTATGATATTTGGATCGATTTTGGCCCTCATTCAACGTTGGTCAAACCAAGGTTGAAAATATGCAATTTTGTCAACTTTCTAGGAATTGAGTTTTGAAAGTGGGTTTAGGTACCAATTTGAGAGATAAGCACGGACACCTAATTTTATCATATTCGAAGCTATTTTGGTCGTCCTTCAAGGTTGGTCAAACTAAGGTTGAAAATATTGAATTTTTTGTACTTTCTCGGAATTGAGTTTTGAAACAGTATTTAGGTACCCATTTGAAGGATAAGCATGGACACCTATTTCTATGAGATTTGGATCTATTTTGGCCCTCATTCAAGGTTGATAAAACAAAGGTTGAAAATATGCACTTTTGTCTATTGTAGTGGAATTGAGTTTTCAAAGTGGATTTAGTTACATGTTTGAGAGATAAGCATGGACACTTATTTTTATGATATTTGTAGTTATTTTGGCCCTCGTTCAAGGTTGGTCAAACTAAGGTTGATAAAATGCTCTTTTTCAAATTTCTTAGAATTGAGTTTTGAAAGTCGATTTAGGTACTTACTTGAGAGATAAGGAGGGACACCTATTTTTTAGAGATTTTGAGCTATTTTGGCCCTCGTTCAAGGTTGAAAATATGCACTTTTGTCGACTTTCTCAGAATTGAGTGTTGAAATTGATTTAGGTTCCCATTTGAGAGATAAGCATGGAAACCTATTTTTATGAGATTTGGAACTATTTCAGCCATCGTTCCAAGCTGGTAAGACCATTTTTGAAAATATGCACTTTTGTGGACATTCTCGGAATTGGAATTTTAAAGTAGATTTGGATACCCATTTGAGAGATAAGCATGGAAACCTATTTATATGAGATTTGGAGCTATTTCGGCCTATGATTCAAGGTTCGTGAAACCAAGGTTGAAAATATGCACTTTTGTCGATTTTCTTAGAACTGAGTTTTGAAAGGGGATTTAGGTACCCGTTTGAGAGATAAGCATGGACACCTATTTTTATGAGGTTTGGAGCTATTTTAGCCCTTGTTAAAGGTTGGTCAAACCAAGGTTGAAAATATGCACTTTCATTGATTTTCACAGAAATGAAATTTTAAAGTAGATTTAGATACCCATTTGAGAGATAAGCATGGACACCTATTTTTAACAGATTTGGAGATTTTTTTCAGCTCCTTGAAGGTTGGTCAAACCAAGGCTGAATAGATCATATTTTGTTGACTTACTCAGAATTTAGTTTTGAAAGTGGATTTAGGTAACCAAATGAGAGATAAGAATGGACACCTATTTTTATGAGATTTGGAGCTTTTTTAGCCCTTGTTCAAGGTTGGTCAAACCAAGGTTAAAAATATCACAACAGAATTTCAACCCAAAATCTGACACCTTGCATGTCTAAAATTTGACACTGCTCTGTCACATCTTTGATACATACACTTTTTTTTTGTCGTCGGTGGCATAACGTTAGATATTCAACATGCTACCAAAGTGGTTCAAAGATCCGACACACCATGGTGTCACCTATTCGATAGTTTTCTCTTCCAAAGTGTCAAGCAAAACTTGCATAAACCGTTGAAAATCCAACACCTACCGACACTTGAAGGGTCGGCCTTCCGATGGGTAGAAGCCTTGGAGTCATGACAACGTCATCGATGTTTTTATCCAGAATGCATCATATTTGTGATGCCTGCTGACACTTGAAGCGTCGATCATCTCATGGGTTGAAGTGTCGAAGTCATGACACTGTTGTCAAAAGGTTAATACAAAGCATTGGTTGAGCATCGCCTTCATATGTCGGATGTTTGATAGAAGTGTCGGAACACCGTCGAAAAAGTGACGCCTGTTGGTATATTTAAGAAAAAAAATTGAAAGATTTCACTTAGAAAATTTGATCACAAAAATAAATTGTATGTTTTTTCAAAGTTTCTGCTTAAAACTCCAACTTTAGCTTTGTTAATGCATTCTAATGATGTTAGTAAGTTATGGCATGATATGTTCGTGCATATTAACTTACGTTAATTGCATCAATTAATCAAACAAGATCGGATAGTGGGTTTTCCACCTATGTCCTTCTTAGATGGAGTTTGTCTAATATATACTCTTGGTAGGCACCTTGAAGAGAGATTTGAGAAAGGAAAGGATAAGAGAGCCACATCACTTCTTGATTTTGTGCCCAATGACATTAATGGACCCTTTCCTCACCTATCTATGAATAAATAAATATACGTACTAACCAGGCTGGGAAATTCAAATCTATTATGCCTATCAAATGGAAATGTAATGACACTCTTGGATTTTTCAAGCCTCTCACATTACGTTTACTTTAAATTCATGTCTATCAACTAAATTAATTGGGTAAGAAGTAAGTGCTACTATAGACTTTGGTATTTTAAAGCTAGCCAGTATCCAGCAAGTTATTAAAAGAGCTAGAAAAGTATCTAGCAAGCTGTTAAAGCCCTACCCATTTTTTATAAGAGATAAACCACAACAAAATTCATGGAAAAAATCATATCCCTGATCAATAACCTGTCAGGAGAATCACAACCCCTGGGACAAGAATTAAACCAATAGCCTTAATAATAATCATGTGGATTGTAGTGCTCACGATGAGAAAAAAATGGCATGCTGCAAGTAGCCTGCAATTAAAAAATTTCATTCTAGGTGTTTTTACTTATTTCCCTACTGTAACTTAAAATAAATGGCATTCTAGCTGTTTTTACCCCTTTCCCTGGTTAATAAATTTAAAATAAATCACTGTAAAATCGAATTTAAATTGCAAACCCCATCCCGGGTTTTTTTACCCCTTTCCCTGGTTAATAAATTTAAAATAAATCAATGTAGAATTGAATTTAAAGTGCAAACCCCAACCCATCCCAGATTCTTAGTGTTTTTTATGTCCCCTTTCCACGATTAGTAAAATTTAAAAAAACAAAACACAAGTACAAAATTGAATTGAAAAATTGCAAACCCCAATCCAGCCCAGCTTTTACACCATAAAAATATGCAAATTGTTCAAAATTCAAGCAAAAACAAAGTGAGAAATGGCACTTGGTTACCCATGCTGACCACCACATAAGGATCATAGATATTCATAAAATCTAAAGCAACTAGATCAGTTCCATTATTATGACCACCTTCAGAAGCCCTATATACTGTTCCATTTTTGTACATGGAAATAGCAGTACAATGGTCATATACATAAATACCTTCATCCTCAGACAACATCATACATAAAGAAAATAGAAACTCAAAGAAATGCTTACCTAAACAAGAACGCTATAACTTGAGATCTATGGTTTGAATGAAGAGAACCACACAATATACAAGTTTTCTTTTATAAACCCACTGTATCTGAATGAACACCACACTGGGGTAAAGTAAACCCCATTGATATCAATAAACGTGTAGATACAAATGAATCCTTCTAGAGAAAGTTCATGGAGATGTGGCGTCAATCTTAGTGGATGGGATTGGGTCACTCCAATGTAATCCATAACTAGAAAAGGCTACAATTGAGAGCCTGCATCTAGAACCATTATTAATATTTCTGATGGGAGATATAAACTAGTAAACGTCAAATCTACAATTTGAATTTTTATATTCCCATCATCTATGGCATTTTAATTTTTTAAAGAGCTGTCAAATACGTCTAAAAAGTGAAAAAACATTCTACGGGATGTCAATTTCCATGCCTGGTACTAACCTTCATCGATTACATCTCTATATACATAGGGGTGTAATTCTTAAAACACAAAGCTGATGTGTTTGATTTTCTTCGATATTTTAAAGCTCTTGTAGAGAAACAATCTGGTAAGGGGATCAATATCCTTCACACAGATAATGGTAGAGATTATTCCAATAAATATGTAAATAATCTATATCCTTTTCATTTACAGTTATTTACCTGACAACTCTTACGACATATCAGTATGGTATGCTTCTATATATCCTTTTCATTCTAGAGCACACACTCTGCCGACGGTCATTGAATTTTATGCATAAAAATAATCTAATTAGTGTTTTAGATATGATATATTTTCACTCAACATGTCCAAATGAGTGATAGAATCATTTTGTCAAACATATAAATAAAATGCATGCTCAAGTCCAAGCCAACCGAAGGACTAAAATGTAAAATATAAGTAGTTTGTGGATTCCCAATGGAGATATAAATCACTTGAGAAGAACTCATGACATTATAAAGGATAGAAAAATAATTTAGTTGTCAATTAAAGATAAGGGCCAGAGATAAGTTATGTTATTTACAAAGAACTTCATAAATGCAACAAGTGCAGAAAAAGTGACTGATATGCTATAGCATATCATGCAATAGCATATCGAACCTTAAGGAAGAAAAGGCCAACTAGGTCAAAAGGGTAGAAAAAGGCATGACCTTTTCCAAAATATAAAATTGGTCAAAATTTCCAGGGAATTCCAAAAAGTAGAGGTTAGAGGTGCTCTGCAATCAACACCATCATCAAAATCAAGGGAACTATCACAACCTCTCAAATCTGTATCTACTACTTCTCTTGTACCATCATATAACATGAAATCCTTTGCATTAGTCAGGAAACAGAGGGAGAAACAACTAGGTATGGAAAGTCTTTCTACCTTAGTGACTGGAATCAATTCAAGTGATCTTGGTTTGCAGAATGAACATGTCCAGCCTTCAATTTCGTTTGGCCAAGATAGATCAAACTCTATTCTTATGGTCCCCATTGCAAGAAGAGTTGCATCAAATGGAAGTATTACAGATTCAATAACACCTTTGAACATTAAGAGTCCTTCCATCGAAACAACACATATGCCTAGTTTGGTAGCTAAGGTAGATCAACCTGTTGCAATTGTTAGTGGATCCTACAGACTAGGGTGGTAGATCTAGTAACACAGTTAAAACCAAGTTATATGCAACATAATTTCACTCTATGATTGTTCAATAGAAGAGACAGGTAATTGTCTTTGATCCTTTAAATAATTGTTGGGATTCTGGTAAATGTATGCTTGCTTGTCCTTTTATGACTGGTTGAGAATCTATAAATGTTTGTGAAGTTCCTCTTGCAATTACAATACCGAATCATGTGGAAGCATCAATATCTCCAAATCAATGGATCTAGAAAAATATTTCATGCGAAGAAGATGCTTTGATTAAGGCTTCCCTATGGATTCATAGGGGAAGCTTATCAAATATATTACTCTTTCTTCTTTAGATTTATGGTAAAATGATGGGTGGATTCTAGGGTTTCATGCACATGCAAGATTGATGCTAGCATTGTTCGAAGAACACAAGCACAAGGATCATCTAGGGTTTTCTTGGTTGCTCCATTGGTAAAGTTTGGTGAAATTATGATTCTATGGATTGAATGGTGGTTGTAATGCTTCATTTTCTCTGAATTAGGGCTTTTAACCAACTTTTGTCAATTTTTACATGGTATAAAACATCCTCTTGAAGGATTTTTCTTTTGTTTGTCCTTAGATATCTGAATTGTTTCCTAACTAGGATCCTCCAAAAAACCCTAGAGGTTGTTTTTGGAAGTCCTAGTTGGTGAGCCTTAGGGAAATATTCCAAGAGGGAGGCTGATTACCATCCCTCATGGCCTTGAGTTTGAAGTAAATTTCACAAAAACCCTAATATTTGTCATTTTGATCAAATTTTAGTATTTCATGTGTAAATAGATGCATTTGCGTGATTAGTGTAGTGTTAGATTAGATTTTTATAAACTAGAAAACCTTATAAATTTATAAAATTCAATAATCCAAAAATAACAACAATTTTCAAATTCTAAGCCACCCTCAAATTTTGGCCTTCCTATTTAGCCCTAGATCCTCCAGGGCGTCACCTATATTCTTGTCTACATCCATGAACTTGAGAAGCAACCTAAAAAAACCAGTCAAAATTCAGAGTTAGGGTTTCATATTGGACATGTTTCAGGGGTTGGGATAATTTGTCCTTGATAAAAGGTTACTTTGTGCCTTATAACGACCCCATTTAATTTTTTAGTAGGGAAATTTAGGGATTCTTTCCTTATTGATCAGTGTTACTATGATTTATAGCCCTAAAACCTATTAAACAAACCTACAAAATCAACCAAGTTAGGGTCATATTTGAGTTATGGGGAAATCTCAACAATATCATTGAATTCTTCCTTCCAAAAGCATTGTTTTCAGGCTAAGGAGTACTTGTATAAACCCTTAAAAGGATGGTTAACTCAGCTCGTAATTCATGTTGATATATAATAGTATTTATAGTTAATCTAAATGATGATAATAATGCCTATGTGGTGATACATGATGGTTGTTAATACTTACACTTGCTAGTTGATAAAATTGTCTACTACTGTTGATTTCAAAGAAAAGTGGTTTAAATGATAATACTATGTTGGTTATGATTCTGAAATAGATTTTTCTACCCTATATATTTGTTGCGGCTACAAAACACTTATGCTTTACAATAATAGCATATCGTGCACAGACCTAGAAAACATCACTAAATTATACAAGAAATTTACAAAAGATCAAAGGTATGCATGCTTTACCTATGGACCAGCTTGCAAAGAAGTTCCAGAATTTGCAATAGAAACACAACCTTCAACACAGAAACCTGCAACATAATGTTCATAAAATGCCATCAATATTTTCATAAGATTCCTTCAGAAGAAATCATGTGCCCAATTGAATAAGATGGACTGTATGTTGACTTGTTGATTGATCATCAATGAGGAAGTCTCCCATGTCAAATTGAAGGAAATACCAAAATCGATTTATTAGAGTATATTAATCCCATGACATACCTACTAGTAACTATGACTCATACAAAGAACATGGCATGCATGTGTATATCCTTAAATACAGTCAATCTTAAACCTGGAAAACTAACATGATTCTATTAACCAATAACCGTTTCGAGTAACAGGGGCATATGTATGTTTACCCTTGAAGTGATTAGGATCAACACCACCAAAAGTCATGGATGAAAATGGGATTTCTTCAATAAAAAACATATTTTCCTTGGGAAAGAACCTCAAAACTATTTCCAACAAATGTGAAAATGTTTCCTTTAGCGAAAAGATGTCATACCAAATCTAGTGATCTATCATTGTAAATTAGTGAAAATGACTGATACTCTTTTTCAGGCCATGGATACCGCTGGAAGATTGCCTGAAAACAACAAAAATAAATAGTTTTTATAACTTAAGCATTCAAACAATGCCTTCCAGAAATAAAGTAGCAAATAGATCTTTATTTTTTCAAGCAGATCTCAGTACTTTGTTACCATCATTATCAATGCAGCCATTCTTCTTCTGTATTCCAGAGTTTAGATGTTTGCTCTAAGCGACCACTTTAAACTCGGTGATAAATTGGAAGCAATACAAAAAGATATAAATTCCTAATAAAATATTTGCACAAAGAAGACTTTGTAATAAATTAGCAATTATGAGAAATTAAGTGCATAGTGATGTTGGCGTGAAAAGTTACAATGGAAACTAAAAATACCAATGTGTACCATGCCCAACTCACAACCTACAGGGATAAGCACAAATATAAGCATAGGTTTTCCATTGCACAATCAAACATGAAAGTTGAACAAGATATGAGATTAAGAAACAAATTACAAACCTACCAGAGAAAGATAAACTAGGGAAGATAACAATATACTCATGCAAAACAATAGGGAAATAATGCTTCAGATACCATTTTCCTCGAACGTCTATCTATATTTTTCTATCTTTTGACCTTTTATATTCCCATCAAACTCAAATGCCTATCATATTTCTTGTAATGAAATGCCCACATTTAATTTTGTTGTCCTAGCTATATGGAATTGGTAAAGTATTACCAAGGGAACAGTTATCATGATAAATCAAAATACTTAATGTAATTGTTTAGATCATATAGAACAAAGTTTTCCTCAATGTATGGTAATCATCATCATCAACTAAATGTATGTGTGGGCACATGCATAAATACCAAATACACAGCTCAATCAAACAAAAGAAAACATAATTATACCTTGATTTGTGGATCTTCACATTGTCTTCTTATGCTTTACCTTTCAAAACATCATTCAACATACTTCATTTTTTATCTTGTTGCAATAGTTTCATGTTAGAACCCATCAAATAAATTTACGTTTTTTTATGAAAATAACAAAACCAATCTAAATAAATACAATTATATTACAATGTAAATTACAATACTATTCCACTATTCAAGTAAATTAATTGTTAAGAATATATCACCTGATAAAACATCGATAACCAAAAATTCTATGTATATAAGGTCGTCGATCTAATCAAAACGCCATTTATTGCCTCTTAACTATGGAAATGTTTCTCAACGCTATCTGTAAAAAGTTCCAATGGAGGATTCAAATAGCAATAGTGAAAATTATATACTAAAATTATAGAAATAGATGTTTTTTAATGTATTCTTCCTTACCATTCATTGAGATCCTCTCTATTTCAAGAATAATTTAATATTCTCTACTAAATAGGACCAACCACATGAAGGTGGAAGCTCTTATGGCCCCTCCCCTCCCTCACATCACTCTCAACTCCCCAAACCCAATGCATATACTTGCAAATAACAATTTATTTCACTATTTCACAATCCAAATAACAATGCATCTATAATGCAAATAACAATGCATCTACTGCAAATTATTTCACTCAATAGTTGAAAGATGCTTTCATTAAATCATTCTTTAAATCATTCATTAAACCATTCATTAACTCATTCATTAAAATATTAATTTAGTCAATGGCAGAAAAAAAAATCAGTAAACCATTCAGTAAAGCATTCATTCAAACATTCATTCATGAAACAGAGGAAAAAACCATTAAATGTTTTTTTTTATAAATAAGAATTACTCAAAATTTGTTTAGTCACTTCCTTTTTACTTTTATTCTCTTTAAATATCTAGTTAGAGTCACATATTCAGGAATCTGATCATCGGTATCCCTACTAGTATGCTCGCAAGGTTGAACTTCAGGCGAGGGGCGATGAATTTCTGCAATAATATCAAAATATTTAATTAATATATTTATATTTTGATAAATACGAGTAATTCATTTAAAAAATCATTATGAATGTGTGTTTTTACCTACCATGGGCACATCAACATGTTCAAAGTTCATTATTTTCGTGGTGCAATTGGTTATCACGTAAGCCTGGTTGAAGGTCTTCGGTTCAAGTCTCGACGGTGTTAATTTATTGACGCTGGTCGCTGCTATCGCTGGCTTGCCTCTGAGACTGCGTTTTACAGCCGCCTAGGGTTTCAAGCTCTCTGGCCGCCCCCATGGCTGTGCCTGGGGGAGGGCACTCTCCTTCCTCGCCTCTCTCAGCCGAGGAAGCCTTTAGACACCTGCTTTCTGCTCCAGGCTTCAAACCAGCTGCCCCCTCCATTCCAAAATTTATCAAGAAACTGGATGTTGTCCCAGAAATTGATCTCCCGACCGATCAGCCTATCAAGATCGCCCTAGCCCTAGCTGAACGAGGCTTGGTTGGGCAGTTCATGGGGCTTTGGCCCTCTACGAAAACCACTGACGATTGGATCCAAAGGAACTGGCGACCTCAGCTCAAGAATAGTGTTACCTGTTATCCTGTTGGAAGAGGATTCTTCATCTTTGAATTCATTTCCAAAGAAGACCGAGACCTTGTCTTTCGAAATGGCCCGTACTTCATGGGGACCCAAGGGCTGTACCTCAACAAATGGACCCCGGACTTCAATGCTGAAGTAGATGTCCCAAAGGAAGTTCCAGTGTGGGTAAGGCTACCAAATCTCCCAGTACACTGCTGGAACTCACAAACCCTCGAAAAAGTGGGGAATGCCCTTGGGAAATACATAGACAAAGCGGAAAACAAAGGGCAGTACTCATGCACCAGGATTTGTGTGGAGGTTGACCTGAAAGCTGGGCTACCTGAAGCAGTAAAGCTGAAAGTCGGAGACTGGCATCATTACCAAAAGCTGGATTACGAGCACCTCCCGTTCAAGTGCCGGCAGTGTCACGAGCATGGCCATTTCCAAAGAAACTGTCCCCAAATTCAAGTCCACGATGAAGATGAGGGCTGGAAAAAAGTTAAAAAGGGAAAATCCTGCAACAAAAATCATGAAAAAAAGTCAGGAAGTAACATGCAAAATCTGCCATCGAGCTCTTCCTTCCAGGAAGCCATCAAATCAACCCCAATCGTCATTCAGGAAGAAGATCTAGAAAAAACCAACGAACCTGCAGAAAATAAGACCAGCGATCCACATAAAGGGAAAGAGGCCACGTCCCATATTGAAGAGCCATTGGAAATGGGGGAAATTCCTCACCAAATGGGAGCCTCCCCTGATGACCCAGCTAGTCCTCTCAAAGACTCCAGCGCAGATCCTCTTCTGCTAGAAACAGATCGAGATGAAGATTCAGATGAAGGGGACTCCTCATGTAGCCTACCATCAGTTCCCTTCAAAAATCCAAGAGGCTGAAAGTCAAAAAAGAAGCAGAGGGAAGAAGCTTCCTACTTAGAGATCCTTGAAGGGTCACAAAGAACACTGAAAGGTATCATGAACACCAGATCGAAGAAAGGATCTGGCTCGGCCTCCAAAGGGGCCACCTCCCCCCACCGTTATTAATGCGCTACATCTCCTGGAATTGCAGAGGATTAGGGTCTTCATCAAAAGAAGAAGCAATGAAAGATCTGGTTCGAATTCATAACCCTGAGATTCTGCTTGTCCAGGAAACAAAAATGGAGGAAGCTGCTGCCCTCCAAGCTGGGGAAAAGTTCTGGAAAAAAGGCACCGGGACTGCTATCAACTCTAGAGGAGCCTCTGGAGGTATAGCAACCTTCTGGGACTCCAATCTCTATACTCTTGAAGCTGAAGTCCGTGAGCTCCACTGGATCTTTACCAAACTCCTCCATAAACCCTTGGGGCAGTCGGTAAGTCTCTTCAATCTCTATGTTCCCGTTCTCCAATCGGAAAAAAAAGACTGCTGGAATAACCTAGAATCCTTTGTCAATCATCAGCATCTTGATAATATTATTGTGGCTGGCGATCTGAATGTTATCCTGGCCTCAAGTGAGAAAAAAGGTGGATCATTGGTCAGGGACCCCTCGCGAGAATGGGTGGAGGATATCATCCTCGGCTGGGATCTCCTTGACATAAAACCAGCTAGAGGGAAGTTCACTTGGACAAATAAGAGAGTTGGTCCGGGTCATGTGGCTGCCCAGCTTGACAGGTTCCTAGTCCACTCCTCCTTTCTCACCCTTGGTCTTTTGGCCTCCTCCAAAATCCTCCCTCACTGTACCTCGGATCATAATCCCATCCTGCTAGATCTGTCTCTCGCTCCTAACCTCGGTCCAATCCCTTTCCGCTTCAGCCCCCTTTGGATCCAGCAAGAGGATTTCCTTCAAGTTGTCTCTGATTCCTGGGCCACTCCTATTAAAGGCTCCCCTTCCTTCATATGGGAGTCCAAGCTAAAAAGACTCAAAACAGATCTGAAAAATTGGTCAAAATGCCTTGTAACGCCCACATCAAAAAGAAAGCCTGCACAAGCTGAATTGGAAGACTACCAATGCCTCATGTAAGTCTTAGATATAACTGACAGCATGCTCAGAAAGGAAGAGGAGCTCCAGAAATCCTTCTTCTCAGCTTGTAGGATGGAAGAGGAATACTGGAGGCAGAAATCCCAAAATATGTGGCTCATGAGTGGAGATAAAAATACAAAGTATTTCCACAAGCAGGCTGAGGCTCGGAAAAACCACAATGTAGTCTCTGAAATCAACTACAATGGAGTCCTTATCAAAGACTTTGAGGGCATCAAGCAGGCTGCCCATAATTCCTTCAAAGAGTTATACACAGCCCCCATTGAGGATCCTATTGACACCAACGCCCACCCTTTTGACCTTATTCCAAGCCTCATTAATCAGGAAGACAACAACCTCCTCACAACTCCTGTCTCTATGAATGAACTTAAAGAGATCCTTTCGATTATGAAATCGGACAGTGCGCCTGGCCTGGACGGTTTCACCACCAGATTCTTCACCAGCTGCTGGTCGATTATAAAGTATGATCTCCTTAAAATGGTTCGGCACTCTCAATTAGTTAATAGGCTGGGAGGAAGCACCAATTCCTCCTTTCTTGCTCTAATACAGAAGGAAAAAGGTGCCAATAACTTCAACCGCTTTAGACCGATCTCCTTGTGCAACACAGGGTATAAGATCATCACCAAGATCATTGCCTCTAGACTTAAAAGAATTCTGCCCAAAATTATTCCTGATAATCAGGGTGGATTCATCAAGGGAAGGATAATCTTGGACAACATCATCCTCGTCCAAGAAGCTATTCATTCCAGCTGCCAGCGAAAGGAGAAAGGTATGATCATCAAACTTGACTTAGCAAATGCCTTTGATTGTGTCAAGCATGAGTTTCTGTTTGCTGTTATGGCCAAATTTGGCTTCTCCTCCTCCATCATAAACTGGATAAAAGGCTGTGTAGACTCTCCTTGGATAAGCCCTCTAGTAAATGGATGGCCTTCGGGCTTCTTCAAAGAAACCAGAGGTCTCAGGCAAGGCTACCCGTTGTCCCCTCTTCTTTATGCCATTCAAGCCTCTGTTCTCAGCTTTCAGCTCAACCTCTGCCAGGATTCCCAAACGCTGCCTGGTCTCTGAATAGTGCACGGTGTCCGGAGCATAAACCATGCTCAATTTGCAGATGATACATTGTTATTAGGAGGAGCGAGCTCTCATTCTGCCGAATACTTTAAGAATGAACTGGAAATCTATAAGATGGTGTCCGGAAGCCAAATTAACTTCCATAAAAGCAAGATCTACAGCTGGAACTGTTCAGCAATAGAGCTCCGAGGTATAACCAGAATTCTTGAAATGGATGGCACAGCTAACTGGGAGACCTTCCCCTACCTTGGCATCCCCATATGCAAACACAAACTCAAGTCAGCATACTGGGATAACATAATAGATAAAATCAAATAAAAAATACAAAGCTGGGGTTCTAATTGGCTCAATACCGCAGGTAAAACCGTTCTTTTAAAAGCTGTCCTTAATAGTATGCCCATTTACCATTCATCCATCATGATTGCTCCTGCGCTGGTCATTCATAAAATGGAAAGTATGCTTCGAAAATTTCTGTGGGAAGGAGGCAAGGGGAATGAGAATAAATTCCATTTGATCAGCTGGAAAAAAATACAAAGGCCTCGCTCTGAAGGAGGGCTGCAAGTTAGAAGTCTCTCCTCTTAAAATATGGCCCTTGGAGCCAAACTTCTCTGGCAGATTGTATCTGGAAAAGACAGTTGGAGCAAGAAAGCTCTAAGGAAGAAATACTTTCCCGGCCTAAGAAAAAGATGCTTGGATATGACTCCCCCAAGCAGAAAGGGATCCCCGATTTACAAGATGTGCCTTAGAGCTCTGGAACCTTTACTGGATCCCAGGTGATGGTAAAACTATTAGAGTATGGGATGACTCTATCATGGGAGATACCCCTCTTGGATCTTGCAGGGAAGTGGAGAAACTCAAAAACTGGTTGTTAAACAAAGGCATCACCTTGCTCTCGGACTTGTCTCAATGGGAAGACAACATTTGGATAGGCTGGGACCTAGGAAACCCCCCTCCAGAACTTGCTACCGAGTCGGATCTATTCTCAGTCCTCCTTCAAGGCAAATCTCCCATCAAGGAAGAAACTCGAGACAAAAGAGGATGGGGAAGTAACTCAGGAATTTATTCCTCTGCTAAAGGATACAAGAAGTTTCAGGCTACCCCAGGCGCTGCTCCCAATCCTGCAATCTGGAAACTCCTGTGGGATAATAGCTTCATTCCAAAAATTGACATGTTCTGCTAGACCATGGCTCACAACAGTATCCTTACTGGAGAAAATCTCAAGAAACGAGGGATGGAAGGCCCCTCTAGATGCTCTTTGTGCAAAATGGAGACTGAAACAGCGGATCACCTCATCACTGGCTGCAACTTCTCCAAAGAATTCTGGACCCAGGCCTTGAGGATTAGCCCGAGCATAATTCACCCAACCTCTATCCAAGACCTCCTTTCAAGATGGGGGCAACTCTCCCCCTTCCTGCTGTCCAAGAAACCTCTCCTCCAAGTAGCCTAGAACTAGATCCTTAAAGCCATTTGTTGGAAAATTTGGACGGAAAGGAATAGTCGAATCTTCAGGGGGAAGGAAAGTCACCCCTCCAGAGTAGCAGCTCAAGCAAGGGCTATTGTTGGGGAAGCACTGGAATAGAATTCCTCCCTAGCTAACAACGCGCCTCTCAAGTCCGAAGAATCTCATTGGCTTGCCCAGTTTGTCCACAATCACCACTTCAGAACTCCCTCCAAAGCTATCTTAGCCAATTGGGAAATCAGGTTAGATGAGAACGCCTTTAACAGTTGGAAACTTTCAAGGAATAATTCCTGTCTTTTCTTTGATGGCGCAGCAAAGGGGAATCCGAGGCTTGTTGGTTGTGGTGGAGTTATTTCTGAAGCCAATGGCAATTTGATCAGCTCCTACGCCTGGGGTCTAGGTAATGGGACAAATAATAAGGCTGAGTTCTGCGGGCTCTATCAAGGTTTGAGGATCGCGAGGACTAAAGGTATTGCCAATCTTCTGGTGTTCGGGGACTCTCTGCTTCTAATCCAGGCCATCTCCAATAGAAAGCGACCCTCCAATGTGCAGTTAGCTCAAATTATGAAAAGAATTAGGACCCTTTATGAAGATTTCCACTCAATTAGTTTCTATCACATCCTTAGAAAGCTGAACTCTAAGGCAGATAAAGCAGCGAATGAAGGAGCACGTTTATGCAGAGGAATCCTGCACATGGATGGCATTGAGTTAAGATGGGACATCCCCTAGCAGGGTCAAGCGTCCTCATTCGCCTGGCAGAACTCTGGTGTTCCTAGATTCCCGTCCATTCGTCTGGCATTGCAGAGGAAATCTCTGTTCTACGATTCTACTCTCAAGATGTCTGAGACCGAATTGCCCCCCGAGCTGCACTTAATTCCTGCCTCCTTCGCTTTGAAGTGCTCTGCCTTTGTTTCTTTTGCTGAAACTGCTGTAGGTTATTCAGATCTGTTGCGTGCTCCTGCAGTGTTCCCTCGTCTCTCTATGGCTTCGGATAGCTCATCCTCTTCGGGTCTGTCAGTGGAAGCGAGACTCCAAGAAGTTGAATCATCACTGGAGAGAATCCGCGGACGCATGTCTGGCTTAGATAAGTCTCTGGACGACTCCAATAAGGCTGCGAATAAAGCCTGGGACTTACTGAACGCCAATCTAAGGAAGTTAAGAGACGATAATGCTGGTTCAGCTGGGAAGATGAAAAGTTTCAAGGCTGAGGTGCGCGCTGGGTTTAAAGATGAAGCAAACGTCCATGGTGACTTCGGCAAGTGTCTCGCTGCTCTGGAAGCGGCTGTGGAAAAACTGGATCTGAAATGAAGAACTGGAGTACTGTTCCCGCTCCTTTCCTCTGATGCTCTGTGATCTTCTATGCTAAATAACTATAATAAGGCCGTCGAGCCTCTCTTGGTCAAAGCTTAGCTCTGGAGACCGAATGTCTGATCTGTTATGTTAAAGCACACGGCAGCTGTTTTGCCGGTTTCTTATAATCTACCTCTCTGTTTTAGTTTAAAAAAAAAAAACATGTTCAAAATTATCTCGTACATGCCCAACCTGTTCCGTGTTATGATCTGCATCTACATGCTCTGCAGTTGAATTGTGTAGAATTAGAATTAATGTTCATAATATGCAATGGTCTATAAAAAAAGTAGCACATTAATAAATTCATTACCAGGATGAGAAGCATGATCTTCATTTGGTTGGTCATGTACTACATCCTCGACATGAACGAGATCATTACTTTCCTGCACAAAAGGGAATAAATAATTTATGTTAATTTATTTATAAGGAACAAATTGCATGAGGGTTAATAAATTATCATTAAACTATATAGTTTTCACATACCTGGGCACCAGATGGATCAGCAGAAGATCGTGCAGTATTCCCAGACAAGCTTCTCCGGTGTTCAACAACGACGTCAAAGCCCTGTTCGAAGCCAAGCTTCATGTAATCCGCACTGGGAAATTCTTTGAATCAGTCAGCCTTCATATTTGCATGATGTCATTAATTTTAAATAAGTTTGTCAAAACAAAAAAATAATAATAATCTATATGATATTTGGATGCGGATTCGGGTTTTGTGATACTTACATATCGGGCTGCCAAGTTGGAGTAACCACCAGGCCCAAGCTTGTGTTGGCCAATTTTTTAAATTATTTCCTTTGTGGCCTTAGATGTGTCTGAGAGCCTAATTAAGTTTTTAAATACATTAGTCGATGTACCAAAATTGATATAAAAAACGAGTAATAATAAGTCTTACCACTACATTTTGGAATGTATTGCATACCTCCTTGTTCCACCTGGTGGTATCTTTCCTTATTTTCTCAGGCCCTTCTCTTTTCCATCTTCCACCAGAGATTTCTACTCCATAGATGGAATCATTGGAGGGTGCTCATACCTAGGGTTATTTTCTAGGTGAACCCTATACTGGTCTCGGACAATCTTCAGATGTTTTCCAGCCTTTTGTAGGACCTTCGATGTATTGAAGGTATCTTTTCCGAACAGACTAACCAAGAGATTAGTCAGATCATCCTTTAAAGATTTTGGTTTCTTATTCCACATTGTATGGATGGTGGGCCCAAATATCTCCAAGTCCAAATCATTCATATGTTTATAAAATATATCATTTCCTACAAAACATTATTTCCATCATTAGTCAACATTAGAAAATATTATCGGTATATTAGACACAAATTATAAAAACTAAATTGAACAATCTATAATGAATTGGAATATTCTCTATCTTTATTGGAACCAGTTCTCCATTCAAAAAAAATGTACACACTATTGAACCAGTGCTAGTCACATGACAAGATCCAGGAAATGCTTCCACATCTCTATCTAACCCTGCATCCACCCCTTCTTCTGCAGCATCTGTTGTGGGTGGGGCGACATTAGTTGCACCCTCCACTGCCCTCAGGGGTGTCACAAAGCATGTTTTTTATTATTCAGTGGACAATATGGGAGCAGTATGTGGTGTACATGGAGTGGTTTGGTCATTGGGACCAACATTTCCTTGACCACCACTGATAATCTCCATAGCACGCTATAAATTCAAACCATTGTACTATAAGTTCAATAGCATATAAAATCAAATATTATAAAGTTTTTATAAATGAATTTACATTTTTATTCGATAAATTACATCCACTTTTTTACGTTGCTGTAACAATAATTGAATCCTTTGTTCGAGCCCTTCTGTTAGTGAAACTTCCAATGTCAGATGAACCAGTTCCTCATTTTGTTTTTCCCTTGTCCTTTGTTGCAGCCTCAATGGGTCTATAGACTCTCTAATTTCACTATCTCTCATCAACCGAGAGACCTCATTCTGTAAAGAGTTTTGAGACGATGTTTCATAAATAGAATCCCCTGTCTGCAATTGAAATATATAAAAAATTGCTTAGTATTTGAAAAAATAGTGTGCACAAATACTTATATTAGGGATTACATCTAGGATTAACTGATGCCTAAACGAGGGTGTGGTCTGATCAACAAATGGGGATTTACCTTGATCAGCCACCTGCAAAAAAATTAGAGAACATTATCACAATGAATGCAATATGTAAAAGACAACAAATACAAAACAAAAATAAACACTATGCTACATGTTTTATACGTGTACATTTTTGAAGTATTTAGAATGTGGAATTACATTTAGGTTTACTGGTTGCCTCGAGGCTCCAGTCATCTAATCAATAGCTGGGGACTTTTCTTGATCAATCTACAAAAAAGGTAGACAACATTACCATATGTATGCTTGTGTCCATTGCATTTTCCTAAAATGAATTGGGTAGGCTTCATAAGCTTCATATGTATGCTTGTGGCCATTGTACTTTGGCCTTTCAACGTTGTCAATATTGAGACGATTTGTTATGCATATGCATCAAATATAACATTGCAATTTATGCCAATATATTTCTGTACAAAACCTGGAGGTTCTCCTTTAATGGACTATATCCTTCAAAGAACATATCGTCACATTCATCTACATTTACTTCGGATAGAAGTGATACGGAGTTGTTATGTTGGTCACTTCCATCAAAAAGCATATTTGACATGAGTTCCTTTTTCAAGGAATCTTGATTAATCTCCTCTTCCAAACTTCTAGCTGGTCACTTTTCCACTCTACATTGGCCCGATTATTCATTTTCATAGCCACTCCTCTCTCCTTACTCTACACTCATTGTTGTTGTAACCCTTACTTTTGATGGTTGTAAGTGGTTTTAAATTTTCCCATGAATGATGTTGTGATGTTGTAGATGATTTTCCATTTTACCTAATATGTTTTATGCTCATTTCCATGTTTTCTAGGGTGCACATACTTGTTGTTTATGGCTTATTTTGCTTGAAATTTGAAGGGCCTAAAAGTGAACAAATCTCATCTAGGACCCTTTAAGATTCATAATAACAACTATTGTTATAGGATTTTATTCTCCAAATGAAAAACCAAAACCATACTTATCGGTTAATATTTGTGCAGGGATGTGTTTCTGATCTCTCCCATAATTTATGATACTAATGGGATTGTGACTATCAATTCAATGCCTTATTTGCATAGTGGCATTCCTACAACAATACACTGGAAATTCTAAAAAATTCTAATGTATGCCCTAAAAATTCTTATGTATTCCCCTCTTTTAGTTAAATACAATTCTCCATTCTCACTTATTGCTTGCATTTCCTTTTCCAAACATTGCATTTTCCTTTTACTGGCCTACCCCCTTTTCAACAATAATAGTTGCAGATTTAATCAAGTGTGTTTCTACCAAGTTGGCTGAGTCAACTAAGTTGACCCCCAACTGAGCTGACTCGGCCTTTGGAACGATTCAAGTGACAATTTTGGTACCGGACCAAGCAAATTAGGGTATGATTGAATGGATCGGTAACAAAATGGTCAATTCATCCCAATCCGCAATAAATTGATGAAGTGAATGTGGGAATGCATAGGTCACACACATGACACTCAAATTCAAAAAAAAAAAAACCTAGAAATATAAACATCGAGACTCTAAACCTACTTCATTGTTGAGTCAATTAGCTTTGTAGGATTCCTATACATCATAACACTATTTGGAGTAAAACACAACTTTATTTGTAGGCCCTAGATGCCACCCACATGAAAAATAGTCAATCTATAAAGCAGCCCCCAAATACAAGAACGTTCTTCACAAAATAGGACATGAACCATGTGAACAACCTTCCAAGTGGACTAGCTCAATGAGTAACCTACACGCATGTAATATCTCTCATGAAATGGTGTATAAAAGAGTGTAAGCATGCTTCAAATGATGACTTTCTCCTTTGGTAGGGCTGAACACTACCCTTATGCATGTGTCTCCAAGGGTGAATGTTCCTCGAATAATGAGAGAAGGCCTTCCTCTAACAATAAACCAATACACCAAGGTGAATTGGCCCTATTTAGGGCTTCCAGAACAAACTTGGTATTTTCAATGTCACACTAGGAGCAATGTTAGGCAGTCCTATGGGCATAAAAAACTCTAGAATCAAGTATGAGCACCAAAGGGACAAATTTGAGCAATTTGGGAGCATTCTGAAGGTCACAACAAACAATAAAGCATCTGGAATCGACCATACTTAGGCCAACTTTCAGATATGGTCACGTTGCAGCAATAAAAGATGATGATCAATGGGAATATGAGGTGGTCTTTGCAATTTTGGCTGTGAAAATGAGAAATATGTGGGTGAAATCAACCCTAAAATCTCATTCATATGCCTTATAACAGCATCCACATGAATTTTGGGCACAAACAAAACCTGTTTGACAATAAAAAAGCGTATGAAGAAACCCTATTTCACCATCTTGGGCACCCTTGTGCACTTATCCATCACCAAACAAGCGTACCTCTAAATCTGGGCCAAATTGGAGGGTTAAAAGGAATTTCTGGGCATGAATAGCCTTATGAAAAGTGACGAACAACGAAAAAACAAGCTTTGAGAAATGTTTGGTTGAATTTGAGGGTTGAAATGACATTAACAAACACATATAGGCACATATATGGACATAAAAAGCAGGCCTGGGAACTCCAATAGCCTCAAACCTTCATTTTGGGAATAAATAAGGGCTATTCCAACCTCCTAAACAACAATTTATAGCAATATCATGAATTCTGGGTGCTTTTTCTCCACAAAAGGGGGGTAAAAAAACCTAAATAAAACCAATACCATTTAATTTCAGACCCTATAAACCAAGTTGCATTGTTCTTTAGGTGATTCTCGACAGTCTCTTGAAGGAGATCAATAGCAAATAATAGTCTTTGGTGGCTTTCCTTGCAGCTTTAGGTCACAAAACAACCCTAAAAATCTCTAGACCTGTGCACAAGAGAAGTAACAACCCCAGTTGGCCCTAAAATACCAAGTTTGTTCTGCATTAAGGACCCCTGTCAGTGCAATGATTCTTCCCAATGTTTGACAGTTGCCTTGTGATTGCCATTACATGATTGCCATCTATAAACCACTATCATGGTTTGATCATTGCTCCCATTCAAGAACAAAAAATTAGACATGACTTCTCTCCCTACATTAAGTCCATGTGCACATAATGACTAGCTTTGGTACTTCCTAACTTTTTAGTATTCCTTTTGACAACAAAAGTGAAACATGAAACAATATCCTTACTTTCAACATCTTGCACAACTAATGGCTTTGATTGAACTGTATAAGTACTTTGTTCCCAAAGTAAATATTTTGAGACCTACAAACGAAGGGGAGAGAGATGAATGGTTGAAGGACTCCAATAGAGGATGAATTGATGCCCTGTTCTGCCTACCCAAAGGTCCTTTTATAATGAATATTATCACTAACTTATCATTGATTTGTAGTCTTCTATTGTTCACCCATACTGCTCTATGAAACAAAGTTTTATGCCGATCTAGTATGCATATTCATGATGATGCTTGTTTTCACATATTAATTTTCAACCCTAAGGAAATGCTAACATGTTTTCCCATACTAATTTTCAACCCTAAGGCAACCCTAAGGCAATCCCATAGTAGAAAGAACCAAAAAAGACTATACCCCACAAATCAAAAGGCTCTTAAATTAACCATATTATGCCTTCCTCGATGATTTGATGAAACCAAGGGGATGGAAAAATGGCAAGGAAACATCAAATATCACTCACACCATGGAATAATTCTAAAGCTAACCAACTGTCTAAACCACAAAGGTCATCTTATCGTCTTAATTGTAAGATGGACAAAAAAATCAGACACAGTGAAAATTGACATAAAATGTTCAAATAAAAAATAGAGGACATCAAAATATATATATTAGATATGTGCAGATTGCTCCACCATGGATTAGATATATATATATATATATATGGACTAAAGAGTAGCACTGAAGAGGTTAAAACATCCACTATACAGGTTCGCCAAGAACTAACATCATTTAAGTGAAGGATGTATGCAGAATGTTGCAGACATTATATCTCTACTCATTCGATTTACTACAAAGTGTTGTGGCTTGCTTAGTGCTCCTCTTTGTTTATCATTTACATTCAACTTCACTGTGAAATCAGAAAGTCCAGGTAAATCTTCTAGTATAATGCATTTACAGTAATAGACAAATAATGGTGTTGAGTTCTTGGAGATCCTATAGAGTGGATGTTTTCACCTCTTCAGTGCTACTCTGTAGTGCATAACCCAACACTTAAGAGGCATATTTTCCATTGGTAACCTACAACAATCATATATATAATCCATGGTGGTGAAGAGCGGACATTTCCAGATCTGCTACTTGGCACGTTCAAGAATGAAAAGAATGTTTTAAATACATTTATATTAGTCTGTAATATTTGCTGATTTATTCCTTTTAGCTTGTCTTGATGATGCTTGTTTTCCCATATTAATTTTCAACTCTAAGGAAATTCTAACTTGTTTTCCCATATTAATTTTCAACTCTAAGGAAATTCTAACTTGTTTTCCCATACTAATTTTCAACCCTAAGTAAACCCTAAGGCAATCCCATAGTAGAAAGAACCAAAAAAGACTATACCCCACAAATCAAAAGGCTCTTAAATTAACCATATCATGTCTTCCTCAATGATTTAATGAAACCAAGGGGATCGAAAAAGGGAAAGGAAATACTAAATATCACTCACACCAGGGAATAATTCTAAAGCTAACCAACTGTCTAAACCACAAAGATCTTCTTATCGTGTTAATTGTAAGAGGGACAAAAAAAAATCAGACACGGTGAAAATTGACATAAAATGTTCAAATAAACAATAGAGGACTTCAAAGTACCTTGTACATGATTCAAGACCTAAAGCATAAACCACAAGATTCATGATTGTCCATTAATGGAAAACTATTACCTAACCCAATTTCGAGTCAACTAAGCACCTCATGGTCGAATCATGATATTGCAGCAATGTGCATACATCCTTCACTTGAATGATGTTAGGATTGCCAAGAACTAACATCATTCAAGTGAAGGATGTATGCAGACTGCTCCAGACATTATATCTCTACTCATTAGATTTCCTACAAAGTGTTTTAGCTTGCTTAGTGCTCCTCTCTATTTCTCATTTACGTTCAACATCACGGTGAAATCAACAAGTCCAAGCAAATATTCTAGTACATCGCCTTTATAGTAATGGACAAATAATGATGTTGAGTTCTTGGAGATCCTATAGAGTGGATGCTTTAACCTCTTCAGTGCTACTCTGTAGTGCATAACCCAACACTTTAGAGGCATATTTCCTAGTGGTAACCTACAACAATCATATATATATATATATATATATATATATATATATGTCCATGGTGGTGAAGAGCAGACATTTCCAGATCTGCTACTTGGCACATTCAGGAATGAAAAGAATGTTTTAAATACATTTATATCAGTCTGTACTATTTGTTGATTTATTCCTTTTAGCTTGTGTTGATAATGCTTGTTTTCCCATACTAATTTTCAACCCTAAGGAAACCCTAAGGAAATCCCATAGTAGAAAGAACCAAAAAAGACTATTCACACAAATCAAAAGGCTCTTAAATTAACTATATCATGCCTTCCTCAATGATTTGATGAAACCAACGGATGGAAAAAGGGCAAGGAAACATCAAATATCACTCACACCAGGGAACAATTCTAAAGCTAACCAACTGTATAAACCACAAAGATCATCTTATCGTGTTAATTGTAAGAGGGGCAAAAAGAAATCAGACACGATGAAAATTGGCATTAAATGATCAAATAAAAAATGGAGGACATCAAAATACCTAGTACTTGCTTCAAGACCCAAACATCATTCAAGTGAAATGTCCGCTCTTCACCACCATGGATTATATATATATATATATATATATATATATATATATATATATATATATGCACTATAGAGTAGCACTAAAGAGTTTAAAACATCCACTATACAGGATCGCCAAGAACTAACATCATTCAAGTGAAGGATGTATGCAGAATGTTGCAGACATTATATCTCTACTCATTTGATTTACTACAAAGTGTTGTAGATTGGTTAGTGCTCCTCTATATTTATCATTTACGTTCAACTTCTCCATGAAATCAACAAGTCGAGGTGAATCTTCTAGTACAATGCCTTTACAGTAATGGACAAATAATGATGTTGAGTTTTTGGAGATCCTGTAGAGTGGATGTTTTCACCTCTTCAGTGCTACTCTGTAGTGCATATATATATATATATATGATTATATCTCTACTCATTCAATTTACTACAAATTGTTGTAGCTTGCTTAGTGCTCCTCTCTGTTTATCATTTATGTTCAACTTCACCGTGAAATCAACAAGTCTAGGAAAATATTCTAGTACAATGCCTTTACAGTAATGGACAAATAATGATGTTGAGTTCTTGGAGATCCCATAGAGTGGATGCTTTCACCTCTTCAGTGCTACTCTGTAGTGCATATATATATAATCCATGGTGGTGAAGAGCGGACATTTCCAGATCTACTACTTGGCACGTTCAAGAATGAAAAGAATGTTTTAAATACATTTATATCAGTCTATAATATTTTTTTATTTATTCCTTTTAGCTTGTCATGATGATGCTTGGTTTCCCATATTAATCTTCAACCCTAAGGCAACGCGAACTTTTTTTCCCATATTAATTTTCAACCCTAAGGCAACACTAAATTTATAAAAATAAAATATTTTAATATTTAATAATAAAATATTTATGTATGTAATATTGCGTAAAATGGTAATTAATTTTAGATTTTTCTTATTTAAATTTAAACTTAATTTTATATTTTTCTTCTTCTTTTAGATTTTATCTTGAGGCCTATGTGAGCTTTCACATGAGCGGCTACCAATTGATGATCCTTGGGGTTAGCAACCATAAAAATATCATGACGTATCAATTAAGGAGGATCCTTGGGATTAGCAACCATAAAACTATCATGGTATATAAAAAAATGAAGATACCAATATCAACCTTAGGATGCCAATCTACACTATTTCTACACCCATAACCTCACAAAAACTCTATGAAAACAAAGAGTTTGGAATTTGTAGGTTACTAGAAATGTGAAAAAAATGGAGTTACCAATAAGAGTGATGGTATATCAATTGATATTAGTGATCGAGTAAATAGCAAGTATTGGATGCATACACTATCAAATATGTGGTATAAACCTCAATACATCCCTAAACTAAGATCTATGGGTATATTTTTATTATTATTATTTCCCATTGATAGTTATTTCCATTCATTTATCAAATTACACGTGGATTATGGTGTGTTATATTTCCTGAAATGATATTTCTAGCATAGGGATTCTTTACTATTTACAGGCTATTGAAGTAATTCAAAGGTGAAACTATTTTTTATCATGACCATTAATGACTCATTTATAGCCATTATCTAGGTTGTCCTTGTTAGGTACATGTACCTTCTCTTATCCCCTATCTCTTGAAGGGTTGAAGGTATTACAAAAGGTACTCGATCACCGAATGGAAAAATATAGTATCCAAAATGGATATTCTATTGTTTTGATAGTACGTTTGTAGGTTCGGTGCTTTAGTTATGCTAGATTGAAAAAATAAAAGTTGCATGCAAAACAATGTCGTGCCAAAAGGCCTTATAATATAGTTGTTTGGGAGAATAAATAGGAAGAAGACTGTCAGTGAGAGAAGGTACACATACCAGTAATAATAATTTTGATATTACGTCGAGATAGGTGAGGCATGCAAGCAATGCATGTAGCGGAAGATGTAGGTACAATTATCAAAATAGTTTATTTAGTCAAACTTATTACCTTTGTTTTTTTCGTTGACTTAGCCACTTTCAATTCACTAACTCTAAAATAGCTAATAAGTGTTGCCTAATAATGGTGACGATTCCTGGTATTATGTTTCATTAGGTTGCAACATCGCAAACTTGTGAAGCATAATACCATGAATCATAATTTTTGCTTGGCTGAACACTTGTTATATTTTGTGAGATATAGTTCATGTGGACAGAGTTCTTAAACTCTGTCCTCATGGACAGTTTTGTTTGATGATGATATTAACAGGTATGTAGAAAAAATTTAATATTTTGAAAAATTAGTTATTGTAAGTGGATTACTTCATTCAATCACTTAATGAAAATATATTGTATAGTCCAAGCTCTCATGGTGTTTAGAGCTTGGGAATTACTGGGTTAGGTTTGAGTTGCTTTCTAATATAAGATTTCTATAATAAAACACCTTAAAGAAGAAATCCATAACATTTGCAGAATTCTGGAAAACCCCTGTTGTCACTACAATTTGGAAAAACTGGTTTAGGTTCAAGTTTCTTTCTAACCAAGGGCTTTTATAATGATCTTGAATGATCTAGGGGTTATGTTCTAGTTTCTTTATTATAACAAAACATGGCTCAGTAATCCTGCTTGGGGAAACGACCGATTTTCATCCTTCTCCAATGGACCGAGCATACATGTCAGCAAAAGAACTTTAAATATCGTGGCTCTGGTGGAACTCGAATCCTTCTCTAAACCTCCATTAATCATCTCATTTGGGTGGGGTCAGCTTAATAGCTTATTTGGAAACCGGTTGCTGAGATAACTCACATAAAAACAATCAAACCAATTTGAATGCGAACCAAAATGTGATGGGTTCATCCGCTAATTGTAATGCTAAGACTAGCCAAAATTCAGAATCCATATCAGCCAATATGGGTCAAATACGGGTTAGCTAAAACTGTCAAATTGGGTCTGTCATTAGTTGATCAATGTAAATGCATGCACAACAAAGAAAACCCATGTTTGAAAGCTGATAAGGAAGGATTCAAGTTGGTGAAGAAGTAGGCAGTATAGACATAGACCCTTTGGATTGTTGGTAAAAGTAAAGTAATCAAGTAGGCAAGGTATATAAATGAGGTGTCTAATTGCTCACCCACACAAGATCCCATTCACCATAACCGAGTGAGAAGGAACACATCACCACTAGATGAGAGATTGAGGACCATTCAACCCCGTAGAAATGGGGGTTTGCTTTATCCAAATCCTAAATTGAGAAGGCAGGATTGAAACATACCAACCCTGCACAACCTGGGTCTAAGCCTGCTCTAATAGCCTCTGCCTTTCCTCTATTGGCTAAGAAACCCTGGAGAATTGTAGGACTATATTAACAATTTAAAAATAGAAATGAATTAGGGCACAGTACTCACAATTTTGGGATCCATTGTCTTGACTAACAATTAGCCTCCTTGTCCACTACAAAACCACAATTATCCTCCTTACTCTTCTTGGCTGGTCCAAATCGTTGCTCCCACTGTCCAAATCATTGCTCCCACTGATATTGTTCTCCAACAAGTTGGGCAGATTGACCCTTGATCACTGAACGACAAGCACCCGACGAGATGCACAGCACAGAGGAAAGCTTTCTTGTGATCACTGAACACAAGCACCTGATGAGATGCATAGAAGAAGCTTTCTCATGAAGCTGAAAGGAAAATAGCGTGCCATTGTTAGTGTTTTTTTGTGCTTTTATGCTTTTGTTATTTTATTTATATATATGTATTATAAATAATTGCTTTATTATTATTTATATATATTGTTTTATGTTTTAATTTATTTATTTATTTATGCTTTATTTTATTTATTTATATATATATACTATGTTTTATTTTTATTTTTATACAAAGAGGGGGGTGTATCTATGTCAGTCTTTATGTGTGCAATGAATCTATGATGAGGAGGATGAGGATGTCACTAATGATGATGATTTCGATGATGATCATGATGTTATCCATGATGTTGATCATTATGATGATGATGATGATGATGATGATGATGAAGATGAGGATGTTGATTATGAGGATGAAGATGATGCTGATGATGAAGACAAAGATGATGATGATGAAGATGATGACAATGATGATGATGGTGGTGGTGGTGATGACCGTCTTGATATCATATGAAATGATGAAAATGCTAACCATGTTGATGATGATGATGATGATGATGATGATGCTGACATTGATGATGCTGTCGATGATGACGATGTTGTTGGTGATGATGACAATGATGACGCCGCTGACGGTGACTACGACGATGACGATGATGGATGATCATGATATTGATGGATGATGATGTTGATGATGATGATGATGTTGATGAAGATGAAGAAGATCATGATGATGATGATGATGATGATGATGATGAAGATGGTGATGATGATGATGAAGATGATGTTGATGATGATGAAGATGATGATGATGATGATGATGGTGATGTTCATGATGATGATGACAATGATGAACCACATGATGATGATGTTTATGAAGATGATGATGATGATGATGATGATGATGATGATGATGATGATGAAGATGATGATGATGATGATGATGATGTTCATGATGATGACAAGGATGGTGATGATGATGATGATGATGAACCACATGATGATGATGATGATGACGATGATGTGTGATGAAGATGATGATGTGTGATGATGATGATGATGATGATGTGTGATGATGACGATGTTTATGATGATGATGTTAATGATGATGATGATGATGTGTGTGTGATGATGATGTTGATGATGATGAAGATGATGATGATGATGTTGATGAAGATAATGATGACGACGATGATGATGATGATGAAGATGATGTTGATGATGATGAAGATGATGATGATGATGATGATGATGATGTTCATGATGACGATGAGGATGGTGAGGATGATGACGATGATGAAACACATGATGATGATGTTCATGAAGATGATGATGATGATGATGAAGATGATTATGATGATGATGATGATGATGATGATGATGATGATGATGAATATGATGTTGATGATGATGAAGATGATGATGATGATGATGATGTTCATCATGATGAGGATGGTGAGGATGATGACGATGATGAACCACATGATGATGATGATGATGATAAAGACGATGATGATGAACACAATGATGATAAAGATGATGCAGATGATGATGATGTTGATGAAGGGCCCAATTATTTTATAATCATTGTAATCTTATTTGTGCCCTTTTTTATATTGCATTCAATATAACAAAATATGATAGACCAATTTGGTAACATTGTCGTCATCGTTGTCATCACCATCATAAAAAAAGTCATAAATTCCTAATAAAAGAAAGAAGAGAACAATGATTTATTATCACATAAACTTTTACTAAGAACCTTCACATATATCTTATTTAATAGCTATAAGGCAGACATATGCTATTGAGGAGACTCAAGATTTGGTGGGTGGAATGAAAATTAGGAAGCCATTGTTGTTGTTGGTGGTGGGTGGAAACGACTTAAGAATCCATTGTTGTGGCAATTTAACAAATTCTAAATATCTAAAATGATTTTGATGTTTGTCACCAAACTATAAAGTTGCGGTAAGATCAAAGATATATGAAAAAAATGGAATCTGACATCTTTTCATGAGCCATAAGGTATGTAAAAGATTAAAAAAACATTAATGTTATGTTCTACATTATTAACATCGAGATCTTTTTATTACACCAATAAACTAAGTAAAAATTTTGGACATCAATTTTGCTAACTACATTCTTCTATATAAATATCTTATTTAAATTAAATACTTTTTTAAAATAAACTTAAAACATTCAAAACAAAAATATAATGATAAATTCTAAAATTTCATATAAAATATTTTATGGAAATTAAATATTTCAAATATAAATAAAATTAAATATTTATAGCTATAATCACTTTATTTTTATTAGCAAATATCACGTCAAAAGAAAATTATGTGTGTTACTAACTACAATGTAGCTTATGTGCATTAGCAAATGATAAAGGTTTAGGCATAAATCACTTTAAATTTATATTTATTTATAGTATTTGACAATATAATTAACTCACACTATCAAGATATTAGTGTTTTAAAACACTAATCTTCATGCTATGATGATGATGACGACGACGACAATGATGATTTTGATGAAAACAATGACAATGATAATGCTAATGACAATCATGTTGATGGTCATGATGATGAAGACGATGATGACGACATCGACGAAAATGATGAAGATGATGATGAGGGTGGTAATTATGATGATGACGATTATGATGATTATGATGATGATGAGGACGACGATGATGATGATGTTGAGGATGGTGATCATGAGGATGGTGAGGATGATGAAAATGATGATCCACATGATGATGATGATGATGATGATGTCCATAACTCTTTTTAAAAAGAAATAAGATAAAAGAATAGGTCTAATTAAATATTTACCTTTCATTATATTTCATCGTTGACGATGACGACGACGATGATGAAGACGATGACGATGCTATAGATGGCGATGATGATGATATGAAGTAATTAATTTGATCTAGGTTTAATTTTAATGATGATGATGGCGATGAAGATGATGATGATGGCGACGATGATGACGATGATGATGATATGAAGTAATTAATTTGATCTAGGTTTAATTTTAATGATGATGATGGCGATGAAGATGATGATGATGGCGACGATGATGACGATGATGATGAAGATGATGATGGCAATGATGATGACAATGATGATGAAGATGATGATGATAATTATGATTTTGATGACGACGATGAAAATGATAATGATGATGACAATGATCATGAGGATAATGATGTCATCTTCATCGATTATGATGAAGATGATGATGTTGGTGATGATTATGTTGATGAGGATGACGGTGATGAAGACAATACGACGATGATGATAATGATGATGAAGGTGATACGATGATGATGATAATGATGATGAAGACTATATGATGATGACGATGATGAAGATGATGATGATTCTACAAATGACGACGATGATGATATGAAGTAATTAATTTGATCTAGTTTTAATTTTAATGATGATGATGGTGATGAAGATGATCATGATGATGGCGATGATGATGATAATTATGATTTTTATGATGACGAAGATGACGACGACGATGATAATTATGATTTTGACGATGATGATGACAATATTGATAATGATGATGACAATGATCATGAGGATAAGTCATCATCTTCTTCATCTAAGTCATCATCTGTAGCATTAGATCTAGATTCAACATTGTAAGGGTTGGCCATATCATCATCATCATCATCATTAGTTATGCTCATCGTGTCATCGTCTGTATAAATTTCATCGACATTGTTTGTTACATCCTCAGATTCAACTGTTTCTTGGAGTACATCTTCTATTGGATCATCATAATCATCTAACTCATGTCGAGCATGATCTGCATCATTGTATCCTTCTTCCATAGAACCCACTTCATTAGCATCATCGAGGTTATACTTTACTGGCCTCCCCCTTGGATTGTGTCTCACAACAAATGACTAGCCAGCTTCAGCTGGAACCTCTGAGTAAAATACATTGACTTGGAAGAACATAGGGCTCTATTATTGGCTCAAACAACATTGTTTTTACCATGGTAAATCCATTATCATGTTCAATAATAGTTCTATCGAGATCACGTTGATTCAATCGTAACCTGTACCATTTGAAAATGAATAGAACTACCTTAAAGGATTTAAAGTCACAATGTATAATATCTTCCAGATACCCATAGTATCGATTTTCTGAGACTTCTGGATGTCTGTCAGTTCTAGATGAAACATTGGTAACCTCAAAGACAGTCAATACCCCAGAATCTGATTTTTTCTATGTTTCATCCAATGTTTTGATCCGATATCCACCTCCATTGCAGACCATAGTATTATGGTGTTTTACCTGCAATAAGCAATACTTGAAAAGATTACACAACCATTCAGTCCTTATACATCAATACATGGAAAATAAGAACATGTACGTCAAAATGTAATTAGAAAAATAAAAGATTTAGAGGAATTGATTAATTATATGCTTGCCATTTTATCTTTTACACCATATGCCAAATCGATTTCCCTTTTTGTTAGATTGCTATCTCTATTGCGTTGTGCTGCTTTTTCCAATGAAGCCACACCTTCCCATGATATTCCATGATCCGATTGTTTGCATCGTTCAATCCATACCTTCATCCAGTCAAGATTGTTTGTGATGTATAAATGAATTGCATCCCATTCTCAACCAAATATTTAATGACAATAAGCATTAAAATGAAAGAAAGGTGTAAATATCCTGAACAAAGTATATGCTCTTAATTGAAGCAATTATGACTAGAAAATACAATTAAAATATGAACGATATAATAAAAATCCACCAGCTAATAATTACCTTTCAGCTTCCTCAATCTACCTTTCCCCTTTAGTTTCTCCCCTTCAAATTTGTTATTGGAGTTCAGATAAAAAATGCGACGTAAATTGAGCTTTGACGCTAAAATAGGAAGATATTCACTAACATACAACATGTTTTGGTATACCGTATATCCTTCCATCATAGAACCCTCGGCATGTGCTCGTTGTCTCACCAAACCCTTCATAAATTTCAAGTGCCTCTCAACCATCCACATGGACCTTGAGTGCACAGATCCACACAACTCAATCTCCTCAACTTGGTGTATGAGGTAGTGTTCCTGTGCATTGAAAAATGTTGATGGTAGATTCTTTTGCATTTCACACATGAGATGAGGAATTTCTCTCCTCCAATACTTTATATATTCTTTATGGATTTCTTTAGATGTCAACCATCTACAAGTGACACAAAAAAATAACTATATTTAACAAATAAACATTAAATTACAATATATGCTGAAATAGTGCACAAAAAAAACAAATTATATAAATTATACGGAGAATTAAAGAAACACTAAGCACATGCAAGTAATCGCTATAAGTTACCTCATGTATTTACCAAAATTATATATAACTTGTTTGACATTGTTGTTGAATTTGTCTGGGAGAGAGAGAGGTAGAACATACTGTATCAATATACAAACCACACCAGTTATTAAACAAAGAGTATACAAACAAGAAAAAACAATATACGTAGTAAATTGACAAAAAAATTATATGGACATAACAATAATAATTACCTTGATGAAGACATGCCAATCATGTGTTTTGAACCCCGCAAAATCACATTTTTTGGTTATAATATTCTTCAAGTTTGCATAAAATCCAGTGGGAAATTTAATTTTCTGCATTACTTCTTTGACAAAATTTCTTTGTTGCTCCGTAAACATCCATGGAATTGAGTTTATATTAACTTGTTCTCCATTGGTATGAAATTTGATGACGTCTTTCATTGCATGGTTTCTTTCTTGAATGTCTTTGCAAGCTTTCACAACTGTATCTTTCTCCCTCCTTAGCTCTAGTAGTCGCCATAAGGTTCAGTAACATTATTTCCAATATGCATTGTATCAAACAAATGAGCAATTTGTAGGTGCTCATAGTAGGGCAACCTGCTGAATTGAATAGGATAACTTTTCATTCCTCGTGGAAGCCCATTAATGGCTTCATGATCACGATGGAAATCATGAATATTATGTTATAAATAAATTACATCATAAATAAAATATGGCCACTACAGTAAACATTTCACAATAAAAATTAAAATACATAACAATTCATATATGATTATCCATATGTACCATGATGACGATTTCTATTGTATTGCATCTTCCAAAGGTGAGGTGTCATTCTTCATGGTTTTAATGGAGTCTCCTGCTTCCCATTTAAAATATTTTTTTTAGTTGTTCTATACCTGTGATTCTTAGAGAGGAAATGCCTATACTCATCAAACACCTCCTTTCTTAAGCTTTTTGAATGACGAGATTTTATCTTAGGACCACAAACTAGACATGAAAATTTACCCTTTGTCCGAAGACCTACAATATTTAGATATGGAATATCTATGTCAAATATATTCATATATAAACTATTCTAATTACTCCATATCATTAAATGAAATTAAAGTGGAACTTAAAATTACAAACCACAGAATGAAGTTAACCCAGGGGCATCGTGTATTGTCCATACAACCATTCCATGGAATTGAAATTGCCTTTGTCGTATTGGTCTAGATACATCATACATAGTTATGGAATTCCATAACTTCAGTAGCTCATCTATAAGAGGTTCGATGTATACATTCATACCTTTGACTTGGAAATTACCTAATTTATTTGAAGTACATATAAAATATATCATTATGAGAACCATTAAGATATATAAACCATGCGCAAGAGTAAAATAATAGATATATATATGTAATTGTTGAGGCCTGGAAAATCACAGGTAAAAACAGTTAGGAATTCTCCCTAGTAAATGTTCCCAACTAGCCCACTACTATTTTGTATGGGGAATCCATCTGGTTTACGGTCCAACTACCGTAGGTCAAGTAACAAAATAAAAGGTTTTACCGGATACGACCCAGTCCACCGTGTATATTTTTTAGTTTTTGAATTTAAGTATGATGTGCAAGTACCTATCTAATAATGCAGATTGATAGAGATAACAAGGAGTGCTCACAATGTGATGCGCAAGTTCTTACCTCTCTTCTTAACTCTCTCGCATCTAAATCACACACAACAAGAAAATAACTACAACTAACTAACCTATCCCTAGGGAGCAAAATTATCAGTTATTAATAAGTAATGTATTTCTGTGCATGCATTAAGAAAAATCACAGATAGTTGTTACTTATTTCAAAACACATGAACATTAATAGATATATGAACAACAAGATAACTTATTGTTTATGAAAACCTTCATTACTCACAGTGGAAATTTCATAGAATAAACTAGAGTGCATTCATAACATGAACATAGGTTCAAAGAGTTAGAACGATCTCACAATTAATGAGCATAAGCTAAAAATGAAATAGTTCACATTCAACTGATCCATAGAAAATAATTTGAAACATTCCACCAAGCTTTCTCCAGCATGAAACTTGTAATTCTTTATTGCAAAAGGAAATAGTTCTTCTTACAACATACTCTCACAAATCTATCTAGGAAAAATTCCATTTCTATATCTAAATTCTCCTTTATTTATAAAAAAAAGCAAAACCTTTGGGCTTCCCCTTGATGACCTTTGGGCTTCCCCAACCTTTCAATCCCAAAAAAATTGTCTTTTAGTAAGTGCTCATGATTTATACAATACGTTACATTTTAAATTAAAATTTAAGAGCACTTTATAAAGAGGGACCAGCTTGGCAATCAATGAACGTTTTCCAATCCTGGGCCTCTCTTGCTATCGATTCTGCTTAGTAATCCATTGGTCTTTTTGAGATCCTATTGATCTCAGACCCTCAATTTCTTTTTCTTTATCTCTACTTCTTCATTTCTCCTTCTCTCCGCCTCTTCCTTATTTCTGCTTCATTCTTCAACCAACTCTCTTCTACTTTTTCTTTTAGACATATCTTCTTTGCAGTAGTAATCACCCTATCACAAACATCACATGTTCTTAGACCATTTAGCTTTTACCAAAATACCAAAATTTTTATCAATCTATTTACCTTCTTTATATTCATTCTGTAAAATAAACTATACACAGTATTAATGGATGAAAAGAAAGAATGACAAGGCAAAGAAAATCCTGCAAGTTTGTGCCTTAAAATCCTCTAAGTTAATTGTCCAAAACTAAAATCACAATCCTGATAAGATAGACTCTTCATCTCAATCCAGGCTGCATCTGGACTAAATCAAAATATTTCAATGAAAGCATGAACCATAATAATGTAACCACCAATCCTCAAAACATCGAACCCTAAACTACGCTCTTCATCTCTAGAAAAATCCTGACTCGACCAAAACCCATGGAAAACCTCTGCCATCCCATGAAATAGGGTAAAAGCACACAAAATCAGTGGGAATAAACCTTATCGATGGGAAAAAACACTAGACGTTGGGTGAATAGTGCACTAGGAAGCCGCAACTTTGGGTAGCAAATAGACTATGGGTTCCACGACCAACTAAAATCTTCGGCGATCGGAGGCTCTAAGGACTACAGATTGGCAAGTTTAAAACTAAGCATCTCTGTAGTGTCGGTGCTTCAAAGATGAAAGCTTCTGCAATGTCGGCGATATATAGCATTAAACGCTGCTGTAGTCACATATCGGAGATCGAAACCACTAACCAATAACGCGTCGACAAATGAACATACTAAACGTCAGAGACATAGTGTGATCGACCACCGTAATGGCAGATAACAAAATGACTGTGGACCTCGTGAATAACAAAACTATCGATGATCAGGAGCTTTAATAACTATGTATCAGCGATTCAAACCTCAACGCTGCCGTTGTGTCGGCAATGCAAAGGACTAGCCCTCTGATCAATTGTCAAACATCGCTCCAATAGTGATAAAGCAAAATCAAATCATCAACAGTCAAAGGTTTAAATAGTAAAACCACAAGGAGGTGTAGGCCATGGGTCGGCGAGAATAAGAAATGTCCATCGGCAGCATAGAGGACTAATGCCCCGATTCCTTCATCGATTCACCTCCAATAGTGATAAAAAAACCAAGTCATTGAAAAATTAAAACGTTAAGTGCTCAAAATACTTTCAGCTGGGCGGTAGTAAAATTAGTTCGTTTAACCTCTGAAACAGTAGTGGTATAGAGAACTAAAGCCCCAACTGAATCTTCAATAAAATTTCGACAGTGATAAAACAAAATCATCGGGAGAGAAAATGTTAAGCTCTGAAAATAAACAAACTCCACAGTCAAAAGCATTGGCTAGACAAAAAGCAGTTTTAGATCATTCAACTTGCAAAACAAAGGAAAACAGCTGACCTCAATTCAACCTCAAGAAAATCCAAATTTGTAGCAGAGGAAAGACAGAGTTTAGGAAACCAAACAATCCCAGGAAAGATAAAATCAAAAAAGGAGGGTCCCAAATTTTAAAATTTTGGGAAAAAGGTTGCAGCTACAACAATTGGAGACTACCTGGTGAACACAGATCTCTGGACAACTTCTTCTTTGAGAAACAGACTGTTTTGACAATAAATACTAACATACCGAATTCTTCTAGATGTCTAGATTTCCCAAATGGCAGATGTATGTACTTTTAATCATTGATAATATTCCAATTTAGGGAGAATGAAAACCAATATTTCAAAGTCTAGATAACTCTTCTGAGGCCAAGAAAATGAGTTTCATTTTTACCTCTGTCTTCGGGTAGCTCCCAGCTTAGGCACCATAGGATTGTAACATATGGTAAACAGAAATATTCGTTTATTCCTCATTCCCATGCCATTTTGCACTTTTGTACTTTTGGACTTTTTGTCCTTTCTGATCCCTCCTGCATGCGTTCTTTCTAAATTTTTTATTCAGGCTCCTCTATCCATAGTGTCCTTTTGTGTGAGAGATGTATTGATTTTTTCATCTCACGAACGGAGAAGAACTTTGGAAATCTTGTACTCATATGGTTCAGTACTTTATTTTGATACATATTTCTTTCTTAGGATATTTTGACTCTTATTTGCCTTTTGGATTTCAATTCTTGGCATGGGATATTTTAAATATAATATACTGTTTACCTTGCTTCCTCTCCATGGGTATTTTTCTATCACCCCCTAAGACATTTTTTAAATGTGAGATGAATGGAGCCTCAAAATAGTATTCCAAACTTTTTGATCTAGAGTTATTTTACAAGGATTAAGTAGGACTTCAATGTGTTCATATCCATTTAGGAAAACTATGAAACTAGAAGAAGTTATTTCAAATAAATCAATAGTACACAGTCTTATAATCAAGAATTTTAGTTAATCCAAAATTCTGATGAACTCCATGCAACCAAAAGTTTGCTTCTTTATTAAAATCAATCAAACCCTAACTACAACAAACAAAAATAAACAAAACAAAACAAAACAAAGAAATCAATTTATTTATGTACAAGATAACCGGGAAATAAAAATCAAGAAAAGTAAAGTTTGAGAACTAAACCATTAACTGGTAAGTTCTCTGCCCACCCCTGTAAATCTTGCAACTTGTAAGTTGAGGGGCTAAGCTTGAATGCAAATTGAAAAAGGCCTACCCATTATCTAGTTCTATGAAACTTGAATTAAAAACTACATCTAAGACTAAATCTACTATTTTACAGTCAATCTCATTAGCTCGTGAAAATCGAAGGAGATTGGGCTGGGTGTCAGATATGTTGTTGGCTTCTTCAGCTTGGTAATTTCCCAGTTCTAGTTCAATGAAGTAATTTCCCAACACAAAATTCACTGGTTCATTTTTTTTTCCCTCCAACCAAGAGACATTATATTCCATTTGAGGCTCTCTTAATACTTTTATTTGGTTGGGACTTCCCTTATGAGGCAACCACAGATGTCACCAATCTGATGCAAAATATCCATTTAGCCTTGCTGACCAATCTTGACTCAAAAAAAGTCCATAAGCATCAAGAATATATGATACTAAAATATCGATGTATTGACATACCTTTTCATTTGCAAATAAGCGAATCAGAACATCTTCAATTTCCCCGATTACTTTCACAGTTGTCTTGTCTAATTGAATAACCTGCCAGTTAGATGGTTTAGGTTGTCCATTGATCTTTTTGCAGACTGAAAGTGGCATAACATTGACTGATGCCCCTGAGTCTACTAAACAATTTTTCACATTATAAATGAAAATCTCAAAAGTTAGGAGAAATGGTGGGGTTTTATACTTAGACTTACCTCCCACACTTGCTTCACCAATTTCTTCTTCTTCAGGTTGGTTGTCAGTGGGAAGCTCTTCCTCTGGTACTTCAAGTGCTTTTAGCAATTTTTCTTTCTGCTGAGGCACATTACACATTTCAAATAGTGAGATATTTGCCTTAGTTTTTTGAATATCTTCCACAATATCATACCCATCTCAGGTTCTTTGAGATTCTTTTTGACATTAGCAATCTTGTCTTCAACAGGCTTAACAGGCATGTTAATTTTCTTTGGGTTTTGACTTGTAATAGTAAATTCAGGTATTTTATCAGTTGTAGAGTTCTTCTGTAACTTCTTCATATTTTCTTGAAGTTTCTTGATCTTCGTAAGTATTGAATTGTCTTCTTTTACCAAACCCTGACATCTTGTTGTCACATTGGTTTATGATGTTTCCTTTTGTTTCAGAGAACCTTCTTCTAATGAATCAAACATTGAGACACAATCCCATAAAACTAAAGCATCTTCCTCTTGTTTTTCTATGGATTGATTATCTTTTTCTTCCTCATTATCAGTTTCTGTTAGTTTGGATTCCAATAACTGATTCATTACCAATGTCATAGAATTTATCCATTGGGGGCAATTTTTCTCAGAATGAGACTGCTGATGAAAGGTGCAAAAATTATCCATACCTACCTCAGTTAAATTCATTGATGCATGACTATGTGGAGGAGGTTTAGATTGATTGTTGTCTTCTATCCTTTTATAATAAGGCTTATATGATTCGTAAGCTTCCTTTTCTAGATCTATCACTCTGTTGGATAGCTTCTACATCATCTTCAACATCCCTTCAAAATCCTGTGACCGCTCATCCTTAGGCTTCTTCAATAATAAAGCTTTCTTACCACTCATCATTTTCTATGCTCTTCATCTCAGCCTCTACCCTCTCAACTTCTTCATAAGTTTCTAATAATGTAGGTTTGACTGACATCTTCGAAAACATGGCCAAGTTAGGCCCTAGAGCTGAAGTATAGTATTCAATTAGAACTTTATCAGATGGCTTATCAGCTGCAGATTTTTTTTAAATAAGTAGCAAATCTTTGAGTGAAATTATGCACTTTTTATTTTCTTTCTTTCTTTAAAGCACATAACCCTTTCATTAGAGCTGCATGAGTTTTCTAGACTGCATATTTACTTCTAAATATTCTCTCAAATGTGTCCCATTCTATGATTGAATTTGCAGGAAGGGAAAAATACCATGAGGCTACTGCTCCTTTCAGGGTGTGTGGAAATAATCTATAGACCACATCTTCATGCTCTTCAGCCCATAGCCCTTCTATATCCAAGTAAAAACTTTGCAAATGATCATCTACCAAAATTTTTTCACTTAGGTCAAACTTAGGCAACATTTTCTCAAAGCTTGAGGCAAATCATGCAAGGGAGGTGTCAGGTTTAAAGGTGACCTAGCCCTCCACGCAGGTGGTGGAGGTGGTTTATTTGTGTTTACATTAGCCATGATTCTGAGTGGAGAATGAGGTGGTGACTGAATAGGGGTATGAATAGGTGAACAGTAAGGTGTATCTGGGTCCAATTTATTCAGAGGTTGGACAACTTCCTGTAAGGTTTCTTCTACCAGTTCTTCAAAATATTCTACCAACACTGCGTCTTCTAATTTAGGGCGATCCCTTTTCTGATATTCTCTTCTGGGTAAGACAGGAATAATCAGTAATCCTCTGAGCTTCTTCGCATATGCCCTAGTAATTCTTCTCAAATCATCAACTAATTCATTATTGACAGAATACAAATGATCTTTACCCTTCTCTTCAGGAGTTGGATTGGGAAACAAACTTCTTTCAGAACTATCAATAGTGGAGTAATTTCGAGGAAACGGGTTTCCTTGGCTAGCCATGCACTGGCTTCCCTCCTTCTAGCGCCAAAAACTATTGAGTCCTAGAAAATCACAGGTAACAATAGTTAGGGATTCTCCCCAGTAAATGTTCCCAACTAGCCCACTACTATTTGGTATGGGGAATCCTTTCGGTTTACGGTACGGCTACCATAGGTCAAGTAACAAAATCAAAGGTTTAACCGGTTACAGCCCAGTCCATCGTGTATATTTTTTAGTTTTTGAATTTAAGTATGATGTGCAAGTGCCTATTTAAAAATGCAGATTGATAGAGATAACGAGGAGTGGTCACAATGTGATGTGTAGGTTCTTACCTCTCGTCTTAACTCTATCGCATCTAAATCACACACAGCAAGAAAATAAATACAACTAACTAACCTATCCCTAGGGAGAAAAATTATCAGTTATCAATGAGTAATGTATTTCTATGCATGCATTAAGAAAAATCACAGATAGCTGTTACTTATTTTAGAACACATGAACATTATTAGATATATATGAGCAACAAGATAGCTTATTGTTTATGAAAACCTTCATTACTCACAGTGGACATTTCACAGAATAAACTAGAGTGCATTCATAACATGAACATAGGTTCAAAGAGTTAGAACAATATCATAGTTAATGGACATAAGCTGAAAATGAAATAGTTCACATTCAATTGATCCATAGCAAAGCATTTGAAACATTCGACCAAGCTTTCTCTAGAAGGAAACTTGTAATTCTTTATTGCAAAAGGAAATAGTTCTTCTTACAACATACTCTCACAAATATATCTGGGAAAAAGTTCCTTTCTACATCTAAATTCTCCTTTATTTATACAAAAAAGAAAAACCTTTGGGCTGCCCCTCAATGACCTTTGGGCTTCCCCAACCTTTCAATCCCAAAAATTTTGTCTTTTAGTAAGTGCTCATGATTTATACAATACGTTACATTTTAAATTAAAATTTAAGAGCACTTTATAAAGAGGGACCAACTTGGTAACTGATGAAATTTTTCCAAGCCTGGGCATCTGCTGCTATCGATTCTGCTCAGTAATTCATTGGTCTTTTTGATATCCTGTTGATCTCAGGCCCTCACTTTCTTCTTCTTTTCTTCATCTCTGCTTCTTCATTTCTCCTTCTTTCCTCCTCTTCCTTATTTCTGCTTCATTCTTTAGCCAACTCTCTTCTGCTTTGTCTTTTAGACATATCTTCTTTACAGCAGCAATCACCCTATCACAAACATCACATGTTCTTAGACCATTTAGCTCTTACCAAAATAACAAAAATTGTATCAGTTTATTTACCTTCTTTATATGCATTCTGTAAAATGAAATATACACAGTATTAATGCATGAAAAGAAAGAATGACAAGGAAAATAAAATCCTGCAAGTTTGCACCTTAAAATCCTCTACGTCAACCGTCCAAAACTAAAATCACAAGCCTGATAGGACAGACTCTTCATCTCAATCTAGGCCGCATCTGGACTAACTCAAAATCTTCCGATGAAAGCATGAACCATAATAATGTAACCGCCGATCCTCAAAACACCAAACCCTAAACTGCGCTCTTCATCTCAGGAAAAACCTTGACTCGACCAAAACCCATGGAAAACCTCCGCCATCCCATGAAATAGGGTAAAAGCACACAAAATCGGCGGGAAAAAACACTAGACATCAGGAGGATAATGCACTAGGAAGTTGCAATGGCAGGTAGCAAACAGACTATGGATTCCGCAACCAACTAAAATCTTCAGCGATCAGAGGCTGTAAGGACTGCAGATCAACGAGTTTAAAACTAAGCATCTTCACAGTGTTGGTGCTTCAAAGATGAAAGATTTTGCAATGTCAACGATATAAAGCACTAAATGCTGACGTAGTCACATATTGGAGATCAGAACCACTAACCAATAACGCATCGGCAAATGAGCATACTAAACGTCGGAGAGATAGTGTGATCGACCGCCGCAACAGCAGATAACAAAATGACTGCAAACTTCGTGAATCACAAAACCGTCAGGGATCGATAGCTTTAATAACTATGTATTTACAATTCAAACCTGAACACTGCCGCCATGTCAACAATGTAAAGGACTAGCCCTCCGATCAATTGTCAAACATCGCTTCGATAGCGATAAAGCGGAATCAAATCATCAACAGTCAAAGGTTTAAACAGTAAAACCACAAGGAGGTGCAGGACACGGATCGAAAAGAATAAGAACTGTCCATCAACAACATAGAGGACTAATGCCTCGATTCCTTCATTGATTCACCTCCGACAGTGGTAAAAAAACCAAGTCATTGAAAAATTAAAAGGTTAAGTGCTCAAAAGATTTTCGGCTGGGTGGTGGTAAAATTAGTTTGTTTAACCTCTGAAATAGCGGTGGCATAGAGAACTAAATCCCTGACTCAATCTTCAATAAACTTTCGATAGTGATAAAACAAAATCATCTAGAGAGAAAATGTTAAGCTCTGAAAATAAACAAACTCCAAAGTCAAAAGCATTGGCTAGACAAAAGGCAGTTTTAGATCATTCAACTTCCAAAATGAAGGAAAACAATTGATCTCAATTCAACCTCAAGAAAATCCAAATTTGTAGCAGAGGAAAGACAGATTTCAGGAAACCAAACAATCCCAGGAAAGATAAAATCAAAAAGGGAGGGTCCCAAATTTTAAAATTTGGGAAAAAGGTTGCAGCTGCAATAGAAATTAAGAAAAATAATACAACAAATGAGATGCCACAACTACATTATAAATAAAACTGTTTTCGACAAAAATTCCTGGAATAATCATCGACAACATTATGTGCTCCCTCTTTATTGACAACCATGGAGGAATCTTATTATTGATAACAAAAATAGGCCACACCGTGTAAATGGATTTCATCTGTGAAAATGGATTAACACCATTGCTGCCAAAGAAATCCTAAGATTACGTGGTTCTTCTTTAAAGTGAGGCCACTTTTCCTCCATATCTCTAAAAGTAGAACCATCTGCATGCATTCGGATAACATCGTCTTGACTTCTGTTCCTGGCATGGTAATCCATAAATTGCGCTATGTTTTTGCACCTGAATAGTCGTTGCAAACATGGAATGATGGGAATATAACAAAGAACCTTTTGAGGCACCTTTTTTGTTACTTTATCTGTACGATATCTACTTACATGACATTTCGGAAATTCTGTTGCAAATTCATGCTGATTATAATATATAACATGGTCATCGGGACATGCATGAATTGCTTCATAATGCATTCCTATCTCTTTCATGATGCAAAATAAATATCGATATGTGCGAGGTAAAATATTTGATGGTGGTAACAAAAATTCAGCTATCAAGCTACAAAAAAATAATAAAAATTGTTAATGTAATAAACAAATAATATTAAAGAAACACGCTTCATCCGTACGATGATCAATAATGGGTTAATAATACAATTATTAGAGGAATATAGATAAACTTTATCACGATCCTCTATATGTGATGGATTATTTTACATACCTTAGAATCCATGTGATTGCAATGTTTGAAAGACCATTCATAACCTTCAAGCTCATTATCAACAATACAGTAGAGAGAAGATTTGTTTTGGAGCCTTCATAAAGGGGTTCATATGCCTTATCAAGAAGAGGTATATCGTGAACATGAAGCGAACTAAAACTCTAAAACCCACATGAATTCCAGAAATTAACCACAGTAAAATTGAATATTGAATGATGATTTAATTACAATGATGAGAAAACCTTTTATAGGTAAAAAATACACCGTTTCACTGAAAGGGTGTGATCCTATGTTTTAATTAACACTACATTAATATTAAAGTAATTGCTCATAATATTAGATACATAACATTGCCGTCGTCTTTTAGAATGCTTTGTCCTCAAAGCAAGGGTAATGACGGGTATTGTTGACAAAACTGTTTTGTCTCCCATGATGCGTCTTCATCTGGAAAATTCTTCCACTTAATGAGATATTCCTTGAGTGTTCTAGAACGGAGTTTTCTTTCTCGGATTGCAAGGATTACCTCAGGTTCCCAAATGACCCTTCCTTCTTTATCTAACATAGAAAGTATTGTTTGTACTATTTGATGTTTACCCAACATTTTTTTGAGACATGACACATGGAAGACATTGTGGATACGACTTTTATCAGGTAACTGTAATTTATATGACACTTGACTAATCTTTTGGGTAATCTGGTACGGTCCATAGAACTTTGGGGCCAACTTGTGTTTCCCTCCACTTTTAAGGGATACTTGTTTATAGGGTTGGATTCTTACGAATACCCAATCTCCTACCTCAAATTCTCTTTCGGTTCTACGTTGATCTGCTTGTTCCCTCATGCGATTCTATGCCATGATTAAGTTATCCTTTAGTAATTCAATTGTTTTTTGGGATTTCTCTAGTTGGTTCCTTACTTCTGGAACAATACTATCATTCAAAACTAACTCCTTCCAATTTGGAGGTTCGTACCCATATAACGCTTGGAAAGGGGTCATTTTTGCGGAGGTGTGGTATGTTGAATTGTACCACCATTCTGCTAAGTGTAACCATTGAGACCAATGGTTTTGTTTATCTGTTACGAAACAACGTAGATATGCTTCTAAGCATTTATTTACGACTTCAGTCTGGCCATCTGTTTGGGGGTGGTAAGATGAGCTCATATTGAGTGATGTACCCATTTGTTTAAAGAATTCCCTCCAAAATTTTCCATTAAATTTTGCATCTCTGTCGCTGACGATGACTTTTGGGAAGCCATGCAATTTGTATACATTTTTGCAAAATACTTCTGCAATTTGTTTTACCGTGTCTGTTTTTTTAATTTCCATGAAGTGAGCAAATTTGGTTAATCGATCGACCACTACAAGGATTTTGTCCTTTCCTTCTGACGGAGGTAACCCATCGATGAAATCCATTGATATCTCTTCCCATTTCTGGTTTGGAATGTGTAGGGGTTGGAGTAACCCTGGGGTGAAAACATTTTCACTTTTTTTTCTCTGGCAATTGTCGCATTCTGCCACATATTGCTGGATATCCTTCTGCATTCCCTTCCAGAAAAATGACCTTCTTGCATTATAATAAGATTTGAAGAATCCTACATGTCCGGCGGCTGGTGAATCATGGGATTCTTTTATTACTTTAACCTTGAATTTAGAGTTTGAGTTCAAATAAATCCTCCCCTTATACCAAAGAATATCGTTTTTCCATTCAAAATTGGGGTTACGGTTGGAGTTGTTAATTATAGTGCTTGTTTCTGGGTCCTTGGCGTATTCACTTCGTATTTCATTCAGCCATTCTGGAATTGCAACCGAGATGGAGTAAGAGGTGATATCCTCATCTTTTCTAGAGAGTGCATCTACAACTACATTTTCCTTCCCTTTTTTGTGTATTATTTCCATGTCAAAAGCAGCAATTTTTTCTATCCACTTCTGTTGTTCTGTGGATAACGTTTTCTGTTGAAGTAGGTATTGAAGACTATTATGGTCTGTGCGGATCATGAATTTTCTCCCTAAGAGGTATTGTCACCACTTTACCAATGCATGCATAATTGCCAGCATTTCTTTATCATATGTAGACTTCAATTGTTCTCGCTTGTTTAATTTTCTACTCTCAAAAGCTATCGGGTGTTCATCTTGCATTAGTACTGCTCCCAACCCATAACCTGAAGTGTCACATTCTATCACGAATGGTTTTGAGAAGTCTGGGGTAGCTAATACAGGTGTGGAGGACATAATTCCTTTTAAGGCTTCAAAACATTTTTCCGCTTCTTCATTCCAATGGAATGCATTCTTTTTTAGAAGGTTGGATAAGGGTGCGGTTCTATGCGCATAATTCCTAATGAATCTTCTGTAGTATCCCGTTAGCCCAACGAATCCTCTTAACTTGGAGATGTTAGTAGGGTTGGGCCATTCTGTGATGGATTTGATTTTTTCTGGATCAACCTTAACCCCTTCTTTAGATATTACGTGTCCAAGATAGCTCACTTCTTCTTTACCGAACGTGCATTTGGACATCTTGGCGTAGAACTGATTTTCTTTTAAAATAGAGAGCACCTGTTCTAGGTGTGTAAGATGATCCTTCCATGTCTTACTGTATATAAGGATGTCATCGAAAAACACTAATACAAACTTCCTTAGGAATGACTGGAATAGGTTATTCATGGTTGCTTGAAATGTTGCTAGGGAGTTAGTTAGCCCAAAAGGCATTACCTTAAATTCATAATGTCCCTCATGGGTTCGGAAAGCTGTCTTCACCACATCTTCTAGCCTTACTCTAATTTGGTAATATCCTGACCTTAAGTCTAATTTTTAAAAGTACCTTGCGCCATGCATTTTGTCCAACATTTCATCGATAAATGGAATGGGGAATTTGTCTTTAATAGTTATTTTGTTTAGTCCTCTGTAATCGATGCATAGCCTAAATGATCCATCCTTCTTTCGTACCAGTACTACTGGTGCAGCATAAGGACTTCGACTTTCTGTAATCACTCCACATCTCAATAAATCATGGATTTATCTTTCAATCTCTGTCTTATGGTGGTGTGGATACCTATAGGGTTTAACATTGACAGGGCTGGATCCTGACTTGATTTCGATGACATGCTCGATCTTCCTTTCTAGTGGTAACTCCATGGGGAGGTCTTCGAATACTTTTTGTATTTTTGGATTAATCCTTGGATCTCTAGATGATCTTGTTTAACTACTTCTGAAGTTAATAATTCCATCTCCTGGCATTGTACAACATATGCTGGTGCTCCTTTTCGAATTATCTTCTCCATTTTGTGGGATGACACAAGTTGCGTGCGAGGGGGTTGGAACCCATATAATTTGTATCTTTCTCCTTGCCATTTAAACTTTATAAAGTGTTCTTGGTGGTTTGCTGAGTAGGTACCTAGTGTTTGCAACCACTGAATTCCTAATACTACATCAACTCCTCCTAAGGGCACTGCATAAAATTCTGACTCAAGGTTATAGTCTTGTATTTGTAGCTTAACTTTGTGGCATTTCCCTACTTTTTCGATCTTCTTTCCATCTGCTACCATTACTTTCATGTTGGGTACTGGATATATGAAAAGGTTAAGCTTCTTTGCAACACTTACGTCAATGAAATTATGGGTGCTTTCTGTGTCGAATAGGACTACAACATTGTTATTTTTTATATGCCCTTTCAATTTTAATGTTTGTGGTTGGTGTATTCCTGTTATGGCTGCAATTGATATTTTGGGAGTTTCTTCATCTTCTGAATCTGACAAGGGATTTTCAATGTCACTAGTTTCTTCTATGTCGGATTCATCACTATCTGACTTGTCTTCTTCTTCTGCTTCACATTGATATAAGTTCTTGGTGGTCTCTTTTTTTAAACATCTATGTCTTGGGTCCCACTTCTCTCCGCAATACTTACACTTTCCTTCTTTCATCCGCTGGGATTCTAAGGTGTTTTTGTTGTCATTCCTCAAATGTGGTGGCTGGTATTTGGTGTCGGTTTTCGTAGACCTTCTATATTTTTCATGGTTTTTGTTCCACGTTTTATTTTTATTTTTCTTCAATGATTTTTGCCTTGCGTCTCGCCTTGTCCAAGGTTGATACATTTAGTAGCTCTAGTTCATCTCTTATATAGGGTTTTAGTCCATACACATAAGTCTGGAGGCGTTGACTGTCTGTGAGTTCTGGCACACGTGTCACCAGGGCTTCCCATTCATCGGTGTATTCATCGACATCACCTTTTTGCTGCAATCTGGTAAGTTTTGCGAAGAAGTCTTTTTCTTTTAAGTCTTCAAACCTCTTAAATAAATCGTTTTTGAAGGTTCTCCACTTGCGCTTAGTTTCCTATGTTGTAACCTTCTACCACATGTACTAGTTGTAAGCCCGCTCTTCTAGTTGCATAGAGGCATATTTTATCATTTCCTCGTGAGTTGTGATATTGTGTATGGAAAAAAATTCTTCTGCCTTGTTGATCCACGCCACACTCCGTTTTGTGTCTCCATTGAATTTTGACAATTCTAACTTGGGTTTCATTTGATATCTATTCCTTTTTGGAGGAGAAAGTGATTGCTCATGATTTGGAGAGAGATCGTGATCGAACTCTTCTTGTGGACTTCCTCTTTTGGGAGGAATTGTCTTATGGTGCCTTGAATTTGAGGATGGTTGGTCTTCCTTTAACATATTGCCCACTAGTGTAGTAATTTTGTTTTCCAAATGATGCTCGAGTTTGTTTAACCCGTCTTCGAACAATTCTGCAATGTTTCTTTTTACACCTTCCATCTCCCAAGATACTGCTGAGTTGACTTCTTTTCTGACAGCCTCTGATAATTCGCTTTTGGTTTTGTGTAGTTCTCCTTCGATTTGGTTGAGTCTTGAGTGTAAACCCTCAATATTTTTAGAACCTTGGGCTTGGTTAAGCTCTAATTTCTCCATTCTTTCTTTAATTTCATTCATTTCTGCCATTTTTCTTGTGTAGGGAGGAATTTTGTTTTATTAAGAATGGTGAGATTTAAGGAATAATAATTAATATTATTATATTAATTATTATATAATAAAATCTTTATTTTCCCTTAAGTTTTGTAAAATGTGAGTAGATTGGGTGGTTGGGGGAGATGAGTGTTACATTCCCCACCTAAGTTCAAATCTCACTTTCTCTTTACAAGTAATTATTTTGTACTTTATTTTCAAACCCAACCCCACTTATTCAGAAACCATGCGTGGTTTCACTTTTACCCTTTTTTTTGTTTTACTTTTTTCTTCACCTTTTTTTTTTAAACCCTCTTTTTTGGGGGGGGGTTACTTTTACCTTTTTTTTTTTTTAAGGACAAGGTCCTATTTTCTAGGGAAACCCTAGAAGCTTGAATAGTAACCTCGCTCTGATACCACTTGAAGCGGACTAAAACTCTAAAACCCACATGAATTCCGGAAATTAACCACAGTAAAATTGAATATTGAATGATGATTTAATTACAATGATGAGAAAACCTTTTATAGGTAAAAAATACACCGTTTCACTGAAAGGGTGTGATCCTATGTTTTAATTAACACTACATTAATATTAAAGTAATTGCTCATAATATTAGATACATAACAGAACATCATCAAAGTCATCATCATTTTCATTATCAACGTCATCGTCATCATCCATTCTAACATTAAATGAATCATGGATCAATGCATTTGTACCATCATCTTCAATTACATTATCGGTATGATCATTTTGTTCAACATGATCATTCACTTGTTCTCCATTAAACATACATGCTCCATGATCCTGATCCTGAACTTGTTCTGAAAGCACTTCCTCTGGACGATATGGTGTAGGATGTCTTTCCTTTAATATAAATACATGGAAACATCAATAGATATACATTAATATATGAAAAATAAAAATAATACATACAATTACCAGAAAAAAAGAATATAATAAACTTTATAATGCTAAACCTACAAATGGACAATATTCATTCCCCCCCTCAATGTGTCCATGTTCCCTTCAATGTTTTGTGGCTGTTGAGATCAATATTCTTCTCCTCTTAAATCCCCTGCATTGAGTACATGGACAATAACATTTTCCATCACCCCTTCATTTCGCAACACCCCATTGTCTAGCAAGCACTTGTCGGTTGTCTTCGTTTGGATCTGGAATATTTCTATTTGAAATTTTGTCACAAACTTTGTTAATGAATATAACTGGTTGTCTTAAAAAATCAAGTTCCACGCATCAACATTTTGTCAAACGGAGAGAAGTCGAAGAATAAAAAATTCACGACAAATTGTCTATCGATGAAAAAAAAAACTCCCACAACCTCCCGTTGAAGAATAAAACAATTCCTGAAAACGTCTGTTGAGGAACAAATAATTTTCGCAAATCGTCTGTCGCTTCTACAATAAACATTTCAAAATGTTTAAAACAATTTATATTTATAATGGCCATGCATCGGATATTCGACACCTTGAACATAGTTACCGTTGAAAATATGGGACCATAAATTTAATATCATGTAAACCTTACATTTAAAAAAAAAAACCTATACATCTCGTCGGATCTCTAATGCTAAGGGGTCGAATATCTGACACTATTGAGTCCACATACTCTTGGATATCCGAAACCATACCATCGGATATCCGACATCAGACCGTCGGAGATTCGGTGCTTAAGGGTCAGATATGCGACACTCTGGGGGTCGGATCTTCGACGCCTGATGTGTCAGATATTCGACGGCGCTATAAAACGTTTTTGATCGCCATTCTTTCAGTGATTCCTGTCCGACACATCCATACAAAATGTCGGATGACGTCGAATTTTGGGTTCAAATCTTGTTGTGTATGCACTTTTGTCGAATTTCATGGAATTGAGTTTTGAAAACAGATTTCAGTATCCATTTGAGAGATAAGCATGAACACTTATTTATATGATATTTGGAGGTATTTTGGCCCTCGTTCAAGGTTGGTCAACCCAAGGTTGAAAATATACACTTTTGTCGACTTTCTCAGAATTGAAATTTTAAAGTAGATTTAGATACCCATTTGAGAGATAAGAATGGACACCTATTTTTATGATATTCAGAGCTATTTTGTCCCTCATTCAACATTGAGAAAACCAACGTTGAAAATGTGCACTTTTGTCGAATTTCTCGAAATTGTGTTTTGAAAGCATATTTCAGTATCCATTTGGGAGATACGCTTGGACACAAATTTATATGATATTTGGAGCTATTTTGGCCCTCATTCAAGGTTGTTCAAACCAAGGTTAAAATTATACACTTTTTTTGACTTTCTCTAAATTGAAATTTCAAAGTATATTTAGATACCCATTTCAGAGATAACCATGGACACCTATTTTTATAAGATTTGGAGCTATTTTGGCCGTCGTTCAATGTTGGTCAAACCAATGTTGAAAATACACACTTTTGTCAAATTTCCTGGAATTGAATTTTGAAAGTGGATTTAGGTACCCATTTGAGACAAAAGCATGGACACCTATTTTTATGAGATTTGGATCTATTTTGGCCCTCATTCAAGGTTGGTCAAACGAAGCTTAAAAATATGCACTTTTGTCGAGATTTTGGGAATTGAAATTTTAAATTGGATTTAGATACCTATTTGAAAGATAATCATGGAAACCTATTTTTATGCAATTTGGACCTATTTTGGCCCACGTTCAAGGTTGGTCAAACTAAGGTTGAAAATATGCACTTTTGTCGAGTTTCTCGAAATTGAAATTTTAAACTAGATTTAGATACCCATTTGAGAGATAATCATGGACACCAATTTTTACGATATTTGGAGATATGTTGGCCCTCATTCAAGGTTGGTCAAACCAAGGTTGAAAATATGCACTTTTGTTGACTTTCTTGGAATTGAGTTTTGAAAGTGGATTTAGGTGCCCATTTGAGAGATAAGTATGCACTCCTATTTTTATGAGATTTGGAGGAATTTTGGCCCTCCTTCAAGGTTCGTCAAACCAAGGTTGAAATTTTGCACTTTTGTCAACTTTCTCGAAATTGAATTTTGAAAGTGGATTTAGGTACCAATTTGAGAGATAAGCACGGACATCTATTTTTATCATATTCAAAGCTATTTTGGTCGTCCTTCATGGTTGGTCAAACTAAGGTTGAAAATATGCAATTTTTTTGACTTTCTCGAAATTGAGTTTTGAAACAGGATTTAGGTACCCATTTGAGAGATAAGCATGGACCCCTATTTCTATGTGATTTAGATCTATTTTAGCACTCATTCAAGGTTGGTGAAAGGAAGGTTGAAAATATGCACTTTTGTCGATTTTAGTGGAATTGAATTTTGAAAGTGGATTTAGTTACCCGTTTGAGAGATAAGCATGGACACTTATTTTTATGATATTTGGAGCTATTTTAGCCCTAATTCAAGGTCAGTCAAACTAAGGTTGAAAAGATGCATTTTTTCAATTTTCTCAGAATTGAGTTTTGAAAGTGGATTTAGGTGCTTATTTGAGAGATAAGCATGGACACCTATTTTTATGAGATTTGGAGTTTTTTTGGCCCTCATTCAAGGTTGGTCAAACCAAGGTTGAAAATATGCACTTTTTTCGACTTTCTCGGAATTGAGTGTTGAAACCGACTTTCTCGGAATTGAGTGTTGAAACTGGATTTAGGTACCCATTTGAGAGATAAGCTTGGAAACAAATTTTTATGATATTTGGAGCTATTTCAGCCATTGTTCAAGGTTGGTCATACCAAGGTTAAAAATATGCACTTTTGTGGATGTTCTCGGAATTGAAATTTTAAAGCAGATTTGGATACCCATTTGAGAGATAAGCATGGACACCTATTGATATGATATTTGGAGCTATTTTGGCCCTAATTCAAGGTTGGTGAAACCAAGGTTGAAAATATGTACTTTTCCAACCTTGCGCTGGTAAAAAAAGAATTGAAGAGAACTCGTTTAGAATTGCAAAGACTCTCTGAAGAGGCGTTCTACCTACATGTGAAGCTCTCTAACACTATTACGCCTTTACTGTGGGATAGCATAGACCTAGCAATTAGTTTGAAAATCACTAGGAAGATGGAAGATATAGTCGTGAAATAGGAAAGAAAGATACGCTCTCTAATTAGACGGGATAAGGATAAAAACGTACGCAAATAATCGATGAAGTCCAACGTAGTCAACCTATCAAAATTCCCTCTAGATATTGATGCACAGAAGGTGTTAGAACTTGGTCTTAATTTTGCCATCACGCTGAATAGAATCCTGGTCAAAAACCTCATTTACAACATAGAATGTGCTGTCAATGGCCTCCCTGAAAATGCAATAGAAGAATTACGCTAAGAGTGCGCTATCATCATTTGCCACGCCAGACCACCGAAGCCTAACATCTTAGCAGCTAAAAGGAACGCGTTGCAAAACCCAAGGGAAAATGAAGAAATCAAGATAGTTAGAGCTAATAAAGATAATGTCACAGTCATATTAGACTCCGTCGACTATGTAAGAAAAATGTATGAGCACTTATCTTGTGGGAGCTACAAGAAACTAAATAAGGGCCCAGGTAATACCATTTGTAGAACTGTCACCAAAGCTATCAAAGAATCTAATCTTAACGATGAGATTAAATTGAAACTTTATCGCAAAGACTCATAGTACCTTGGATCTATGGACTTCCAAAGATTCATAAACAAGGAGCCCCATTAAGACTAATTGTTAACACCATTTTTTCACCAACATACAAATTAGCCAAATATTTAGCAAACCTACTCAAACCCTTAGTTGGGAAAACTAACTCCTTTGTAAAAGATTCAGAAACGTGGGTGGAAGAAATCTCCAAAGAAAATCTAAACCCGGAAGACAAACTTGTGAGCTTCGATGTTGTATCTTTGTACACAAAAATACCCGTAGATGAAGCCGTGGATACAATAAAATAACTGACCAATAGTAGGATGATAAAACCTGTTGAGGTGTATTTGTGATCCACTTATTTCACTTTCCAAAAAGAGTTCTATGAACAAGTAGAAGGCGTTGAAATGGGATCACCTCTCTCACCCATTGTGACTAATCTTTACATGGAGAAATTCAAAATACAAGCCATAGAATCCTTCCCCTTGAAACCTAAAAGATGGAAACATTATGTCGATGATACAAATGTGGTATGGCCCCATGGGGAAAAAAACGTAGTGGAATTTCTAGAACATCTTAACAAGAAAAAATAGAAGTATAAGGTTTACCAGGGAGTTGGAAACAAACAATATTTTTCCCTTTCTAGATGTGTTAGTTTCGAAGAATGAAGATCGCTCTATAGCGCACCAGGTGTTTCGAAAAAAGACACACACTGAAAGGTACCTCCATGCCAACTCACATCACTTCCCCCCTCAAAAGTGGGGCATCATCACCACTCTTGCCACAAGAGCACATAGGATTTCAGATATTGACCACATTGATGAAGAATTGAAACACCTACACGAAGTGTTTAGATTGAACAAATATGACGATAAACAGATAAAGAAAACAATTTCTAAAATTAAGGAAGAAGGAAAAAGAGTCTTCCTTCCTTATATAAAAGGAACCACTGATAGGCTGTCCAAAACCCTAAGAAAGAGAGGGCTCAAAGTTTTATTTACCCCTCCCAATTCTATTAAGAAAATGGTAGATTCTCTTAAGGGCCCCGTAGAACCCAAGTACTTTAAAGGTGTCTACGCAATCCCTTGTTCTTGTAATAAAGCCTATATCGATGAAACAGGAAGATCCATAGAGACTAGAATGAAAGAGTATAAGGCCGATCTTAGGCATGATAGACACAAGAGATGTGCTCTAGAGGAACATGCACACCTCACCCAACACCACATATGTCTTGAAAATGCTAAGGTCATTGCTAAGGAAGACAACCTAATTAAGCGGAAAATAAGGGAAAAGATAGAAATCAACATGACTAACAATTGCTTAAATAGAGATGATGGCAAAAAACTCAGTGACTCCTGGCTTCCCCTTCTATACTAACTCAAAAATTTCTCTTCAAGAAACCCTATAAACCCAAACGGGTTATCTCCCCCACCTTGTCCGTGACTCTTGTCCACCTTGAACCAAAGTTTCCTCTTTTCATTAAGTTCCTAATTTAAAAAAAAAACCCTCTCCCTTTTACCTTTTGTTCTTGAACCTTAAGTTAAGACCCGTCCTTAGTTTATTTTTTCCTTTAAACTCTTTATAGTTTAGGTTTTTTTTAAGAATAATGCTATAAATATAGCTTGATAGCTTATTTTGACTAAGCTGTAGAGTCACCTTAATTTTAGTAAAGACCCTTTTTGACATTTTTCTTATAAGCTAAAAATTTTTAAATTTCAAATTTCAAATCAAACTCTTTATAAAGTTTAAACTATACTATAAATAAATATTAATATAATTTTAAAATTATATAATTAATTAAGAAATTATAATATTTTTATAAAAATACTTTATAATTGTGGTATAAAAATTCAAAGAGTAAATTTATAATAATTTTTAAAATTTTAAGGTTTTACATTTAGGTTTAACTTTTTAGGAATAATGCTAAAAATATTTAGAGCATCTAAATTATTCCTATTAAGTTGTGGAAACTAAATTATATATTAGTAGTTATAAGATTATTTGTATTTTAAAATTAATTAAAAATTAAAAAATTAAAATATTTGAAGGTTATAAGTGTTATAAGTTTTAATTTGAGTTTTAATTAAAATCTTAAATTAAAAATGAATATAATTACTATTCTTAATTTAAAAAAATTTCCTTCCTGTTATAAGCATCTTACTAGCTTAACTATTTGCAAAATCCATTAAGACTTGGTTTATTTACTTGAAGTTTTGTAAACCTAACCTTTGAACTAAACCAACCTATTTCCTTCTTTGACCTCTTAACCTTTTACATAACCATATTTGTAGTGGTTCTTTGGCCTCTTGATGGCTTTTTGTGGAAGCACTCCTGATGATGATCTTAGAGTGAGATCGAAACATCGAGCTTTAAAAAGCATGAATGCAGTTTCCTCCTTACGATAAATATGTAATTTTGTCGACTTTCTTAGAATTGAGTTTTGAAAGTGGATTTAGGTACCCATTTCAAAGATAAGCATGGACACCTATTTTTATGAGGTTTGGAAATATTTTAGCCCTTGTTAAAGGTTGGTCAAACCAAGGTTGAAAATATGCACTCTTGTCGACTTTTTCGGAATTGTGTTTTGAAAATAGATTTCAGTGTCCATTTGAGAGATAAGCATGAACACTTATTTATATGATATTTGGAGGTATTTTGGCCCACGTTCAAGGTTGGTCAAACCAAGGTTGAAAATATACACTTTTGTCGAATTTCTCGGAATTGAAATTTTAAAGTAGATTTAGATACCCATTTGAGAGATAAGTGTGGACACCTATTTTTATGATATTTGGAGCTATATTGTCCCTCATTCAACGTTGGTCAAACCAACGTTCAAAATGTGCACTTTGTCGAATTTCTCAGAATTGTGTTTTGAAAGCATATTTCAGTATTCATAAAAGAGATAAGCATGGACACGTATTTATATGATATTTGGAGCTATTTTGGCCCTTGTTCAAGGTTGTTCAAACCAAGGTTGAAAATATACACCTTTGTCGACTTTCTCTGAGTTGAAATTTCAAAATAGATTTAGATACCCATTTCAGAGATAACCATGGACAGCTATTTTTATGAGATTTGGAGCTATTTTGGCCCTCGTTCAATGTTGGTCAAACCAATGTTGAAAATACACACTTTTGTCAAATTTCTCGGAATTGAATTTTGAAAGTGGATTTAGTTACCCATTTGAGACAAAAGCATGGAAACCTATTTTTATGAGATTTGGACCTATTTTGGCCCTCGTTCAAGGTTGGTCAAACCAAGTTAAAAAATATGCACTTTTGTCGAGATTCTCAGAATTGAAATTTTAAAGTAGATTTAGATACCCATTTGAAAGATAAGCATCGACACCTATTTTTGTGATATTTGGAGCTATTTTGGCCCTCGTTCAAGGTTGCTCAAACCAAGGTTGAAAAGATGAACTTCTGTTGACTTTCTTAGAATTGAGTTTTGAAAATAAAATTAGTTATCCATTTGAGAGATAAGCATGGGCACCTATTTTTATCAGATTTGGAGCTATTTTGGCCCTCGTTCAAGATCAGTCAAATTGAGGTTTAAAATATGCATGTTTGTCAACTTTCTTGGAATTGAGTTTTGCAAGTGGATTTAGGTACCCATTTGAGAGATAAAGTTTGAAATCCATTTTTATGAGATTTGGAGCTATTTTGGCCCTCGTTTAAGGTTGGCCAAAGTAAGGTTGAAAATATGCACTTTTCTCGACTTTCTCAGAATTGAAATTTTAATGTAGATTTAGATACCCGTATGAGAGATAGGCACGGACATTTATTTTGATGAGATTTGTAGTTATTTTGGCCCTCATTCAATGTTGTTCAAACCAAAGTTGAAAAGATGCACTTTTGTCGACTTTCTCGAAATTGAAGTTTGAAAGTGGATTTAGGTGCGCATTTGAGAAATAAGCATGGACGCCTATTATTATGAGATTTGGAGCTATTTTGGCCCTCCTTCAAGGTTGGTCAAACCAAGGTTGAAAATATGCACTTTTGTCACCTTTCTCGTAATTGAATTTTGAAACCAGATTTAGGTACCCATTTGGGAGATAAACATTGACACTTACTTTTGTAATATTTGGAGGTATTTTGGCCCTCATTCAAGGTTGGTCAAATCAAGGTTGAAAATACAGACTTTGGTCAACTTTCTCATAATTTAAATTTAAAAGTATATTTAGATACGCATTTGAGAGATAAGCATAGCCACCTTTTTTTTTATGAGATTTGGATCTATTTTGGCCCTCGTTCAACATTGGTGAAACCAACGTTGAAAATAGGCACTTTTATCAACTTTCTCGGAATTATGTTTTCAAAGTGGATTTAGGTACCCATTTGAGAAATAAGCATGGACACCTATTTTTATGAGATTTGTGGCTATTTTGGCCCTTGTTCAAGGTTGGTCAAACCAAGGTTGAAAATATGCACTTTTGTCGAGTTTCTTGGAATTGAAATTTTAAACTAGATTTAGATACCCATTTGAGAATATGCACTTTTGTTGAGTTTCTCGGGATTGAAAATTTTAAAATAGATACCCATTTGAGAGATAAGCATGGACAACTATTTTTCTAATATTTGGAGCTATTTTGGCCCTCGTTAAAGGTTGTCAAACAACCGTTAAAAATATGCACTTTTGTCGAATTTCTTGGAATTGAGTTTTGAAAAAGGATTTCAGCATCCATTTTAGACAAAAGCATGGACATGTATTTATATGTTATTTGGAGCTATTTTGGCCCTCGTTCAAGGTTGGCAAACCAAGTTTGAAATTATACATTTTTGTCAACTTTCTCGTAATTGAAATTTTAAATTAGATTTAGATACCCATTTGAGAGATAAGCATGGACACCTATTTTTATGAGATTTGGAGCTATTTTATCCCGAGTTAAAGGTTGGTCAAACCAAAGTTGAAAATATGCACTTTTGTCAAATTTCCTGAAATTGAATTTTGAAAGTGGATTTGGGTACCCATTAGAGACAAACGCATGGGCACCTATTTTTATGAAATTTGGATCTATTTTTATCCTCGTTCAAGGTTCTTCAAACCAAGGTTGAAAATATGCACTTTTGTTGACATTCTCGTAGTTGAAATTTTAAAGTAGATTTAGATATCCATTTGAGAGATAAGCATGGACACCTATTTTTGTGACATTTGGAGCTATTTTGGCCCTCTTTTCAAGGTTGGTCAAACCAAGGTTGAAAATATGTACTTTTGTCAACTTTCTCAGAATTGAGGTTTGAAAGTGGATTTAGGTATCCATTTGAGAGATAAGCAAGGACACCTATTTTTACCAGATTTGGAGGTATTTTGTCCCTCATTCAAGGTTGGTCAAAATAAGGTTTAAAATATACACATTTGTCAGCTTTCTCAAAATTGAGTTTTGAAAGTGGCTTTAGGTACCCATTTGAGAGATAAAGATGGAAGCCTATTTTTATGATATTTGGAGCTATTTTGGTCTTCGTTCAAGGTTGGCCAAAATAAGGTTATAAATATTTACTTTTCTCGACTTTCTTGGAATTGAAATTTTAATGTAGATTTAGATACCCATTTGAGAGATAGGCATGGACATTTATTTTTATGATATTTCCAGCTATTTTGGCCCTCGTTCAAGGTTGGTCAAACCAAAGTTGAAAAGATGCACTTTTGTCGACTTTCTCATAATTGAATTTTGAAAGTGAATTTAGGTACGCATTTGAGAGTTAAGCATGGAAACCTACTTTTATGATATTTGAAGTTATTTTGGCCCTATTTTAAGGTTGGTCAAACCAAGGTTGAAAATATGCACTTTTTCGACTTTCTCCGCATTGAAATTTGAAACCGGATTTAGGTACCCATTTGAGAGATAATAATTGACACCTACTGTTATAAGATTTGGAGGTATTTTGGCCTTCGTTCAAGGTTTGTCAAAATTAGGTTGAAAATATGGACTTTTGTCGACTTTCTTGGAATTGAAATTTTAAAGTAGATTTAGATACCCATTTGAGAGATAAGCATGGACACCTCTTTTAATGATGCTTGTAACTATTTTGGCCCTTGTTCAACATTGGGGAAACCAAGGTTGAAAATATAAACTTTTATCCAATTTCTCGGAATTGAGTTTTGAAAGTGGATTTAGGTACCCATTTGAGAAATAAGCATGGACACCTATTTTTATGAGATTTGTAGCAGTTTGGCCCTCATTCAAGTTTGGTAAAACCAAGGTTTAAAATATGCACTTTTGTCGACTTCCTCGTAATTGAAATTTTAAATTAGATTTAGATACACATTTGAGAGATAATCATGGACACCTATTTTATGATATTTGGAGATATTTTGGCCCTCATTCAAGGTTGGTCAAACCAAGGTTGAAAATATGGACTTTTGTCAACATTCTCGGAATTGAGTTTTGAAAGTGGATTTAGGTACCCATTTGAGAGATAAGCATGGACACCTATTTTTATCATATTTGGAGCTATTTTGGTCATCCTTCAAGGTTGGTCAAACTAAGGTTGAAAATGTGCACTTTTGTCGACTTTCTAGGAATTGAGCTTTGAATCGATTTAGGTACCCATTTGAGAGATAAGCATGCACACCTATTTTAATGAGATTTGGATGTATTTTGGCCCTCGTTCAAGGTTGGTGAAACCAAGGTGTAAAAGATGCACTTTTGTCAACTTTCTCCAAATTGAGTTTTGAAAGTGGATTTAGGTACCCATTTGAGAGATAAGCATGGACACCTATTTTTATGATATTTGGAGCTATTTTGGCCCCCATTAAAGGTTGGTTAAACCAAGGTTGAAAATATGCACTTTTGTCGACTTTCTCGGAATTGAGTTTTGAAAGTGGATTTAGGTACCCATTTGAGAGATAAGCATGGACACCTATTTTTATGACAGTTGGAGCTAATTTCACCCTCGTTCAAGGTTGGTTAAACCAAGGTTGAATATATTCACTTTTGTCGAGGTTCTCGGAATTTTTTTTTTAAAGTATATTTAGGAACCCATTTGAGAGATAAACATGCACTCCTATTTTTATGATATTCACAGCTATTTTAGCCCTCATTCAAGGCTGGTCAAACCAAAGTAAAAAATATGCACTTTGGTAAACTTTATTAGAATTGAGTTTTGAAAGTGGATCTAGGTACTCATTTGAGAGATGAGCATGGACATCTATTTTTATGAGATTTTGAGCTATTTTGGCCCACTTAAAAGGTTGGTCAAACAAAGGTTGAAAATATGCACTTTTGTCAATTTTCTAGAAATTGAAATTTTAAAGTAGATTTAGATACCCATTTCAGAGATAAGCATGGAAACCTATTTTTATGAGATTTGGAGATTTTTTGGCCCTCCTTGAAGGTTGGTCAAATCAAGGTTGAAAACATGCAATTTTGTTGACTTTCTCGGAATTGAGTTTTGAAAGTTGATTTAGCTATCCATTTGACAGATAAGCATGGACACCTACTTTTATGAGTTTTGGAGCTATGTTGGCCCTCGTTCAAGGTTGGTCAAACCAAGGTTGAAAATATGCACTTTTCTCGACTTTCTTGGAATTGATTTTTGAAAGCAGATTTAAGAATCCATTTGAAAGATAAGCATGGACACGTATTTATATGAGATTTGGAGCTATTTTGGCCCTCGTTCAAGGTTGTTGAAACCAAGGTTGAAAATATGCACTTTTGTCGAGTTTCTCGTAATTGAAATTTTAAAGTAGATTTAGATACCCATTTGAGAGATAACCATGAACATCTATTTTTATGATATTTGTAGGTATTTTGGACCTCGTTCAACGTTGGTGAAACCAAGGTTGAAAATATGCATTATTGTTGACTTTCTCAAAATTGAGTTTTCAAAGTGGATTTAGGTACGCATTTGAGAAATAAGCATGAACACCTATTTTTATGAGATTTGTAGCTATTTTGGCCCTTGTTCAAGGTTGGTTAAACTAAGGTTGAAAATATGCACTTTTGTCGACTTTTTCGAAATTGAAATTTTAAAGTAGATTTAGATACCCATTTGAGAGATAAGCATAGACACCTATGTTTATGATATTTGGAGCTATTTTGGCCCTCGTTCGAGGTTGTTTAAACCAAGGTTGAAAATATGCACTTTTGTCGAATTTCTTGGAATTGAGTTCTCAAAGTGGATTTAGGTACCCATTTGAGAAATAAGCATGGACACCTATCTTTATGAGATTTGTATCTGTTTTGGCCCTCGTTCAGGGTCGGTTAAACCAAGGTTGAAAATATGCACTTTTGTTGACTTTTCTCGAAATTGAAATTTTAAAGTACATTTAGATACCCATTTGAGAGATAAGAATGGACACCTATTTTTATGAGATTTGGAGGTATTTTGGCCCTCATTGAAGGTTGGTGAAACCAACGTTGAAAATATGCACTATTGTCGACTTTCTCGGAATTGAATTTTAAAGTAGATTTAGATACCCATTTGAGAGATAAGAATGCACACATATTTAATGAGATTTGGAGCTATTTTTTCCCTCATTCAAGGTTGGTCAAACCAAGGTTGAAAATATGCACTTTTTTTTACTTTCTTGGAATTGAAATTTTGAAAGTAGATTTAGATACCCATTTGAGAGATAAGCATGGACACCTATTTTATGAGATTTGGAGCTATCTTAGCCATTGTTCAAGGCTGTTGTAACCAAGGTTGAAAAGATACACTTTTTTCAACTTTCTCGGAATTGAGTTTTGAAAGTGGATTTAGGTACCCATTTGAGACATAAGCATGGACACCTATATTTATGAGATTTGGAGATATTTTGACCCTCATTAAAGGTTGGTGAAACCAATGTTGAAAATATGCACTTTTGTTTGACTTTCTCGTAGTTGAGTTTTCAAGGTGGATTTAGGTACCCATTTGAGAGATATGCATGGAAACCCATTTTATGAGATTTTGAGCTATTTTGGCCCTCGTTCAAGGTTGGTCAAACCAAGGTTGATAATATGCACTTTGGTCAACATTCTCAGAATTGAATTTTTAAAGTAGAATTAGATACCCATTTGAGAGATACGCGTGGACACCTATTTTTATGAGATTTGGAGCTATTTTGGCCCTCATTAAGGGTTAGGCAAACCAAGGTTAAAAATATGCCCTTTTGGCGACTTTCTCATAATTGAGTTTTGAAAGTGGATTTAGGTACCCATTTGAGAGATAAGTATATACACCCATTTTTATGAGATTGGAGCTATTTTTGCCCTCGTTAAAGGTTGGTGAAACCAAGATTGAAAATATGCACTTTTGTCGACTTTCTCCGAATTGAAATTTTAAAGTAGATTTAGATACCCATTTGAGAGATGAACATGGACACCTATTTTTATGAGATTTGGAGCTATTTTGGCCCTCCTTGAAGATTGGTCCACCCAGGGTCTAAAAGATGCACTTTTTTTTACTTTCTCATAATATAGCTTTGAAAGTGGATTTAGGTACCCATTTGAGAGATAAGCATAGACACCTATTTTTATAAGATTTGAAGCTATTTTAGCCCTCATTAAAGGTTGGTCAAACCAAGGTTGAAAATATGCAATTTTGTCGACTTTCTTTGAATTAAGCTTTGAAAGTGGATTTAAGTATCCATTTGAGAGGTAAGCATGGACATGTATTTTTATGAGATTTGGAGCTATTTTCTCCCTTTTTCAAGGTTGCTCAAACCAAGGTTGAAAATATGCAATTTTATCGACTTTCTTCGAATTGAAATTTTAAAGTAGATTTTGATACCCATTTGAGAGATAAGCATGGACACCTATTTTTATGAGATTTGGAGTTATTTTGGCCCTCCTTCAAGGTTGGTCAAACCAAGGTTGAAAATATGCAATTTTGCCGACTTTTTCGAAATGGAAATTTTAAAGTATATTTAGATACTCATTTGAGAGATATGCATGGACACCTATTTTCATGAGATTTGGTGCTATTTTGGTCGTCATTCAAGTTTCGTCAAACCAAGGTTGAAATGATGCACTCTTTTCGACTTTCTTAGAATTGAGTTTTGAAAGTGGATCTAGTTGTCCATTTGACATATAGACATGGATAGCTATTTTTATCAGATTTGGAGCTATTTTAGCCCTCGTTCAATGTTGGTCAAACTAGGGTTGAAAATATGCACGTTTGTCGACTTTCTCGAAATTGAGTTTTGAAAGCAAATTTAGGTACCCATTTAACAAATAAACATGGACACATATTTTTACGATATTTGGAGTTATTTTGTTCCTCGTTCAAGGTTGGTCAAACCATGGTTGAAAATATGCACTTTTATCGACTTTCTTCGAATTGAAATTTTAAAGTGGATTTAAATACCCATTTAAGAGATAATCATGTACAACTATTTTTATGACATTTGGAGTTATTTTGGCTCTCATTTTAGGTTTGTCAAACCAATGTTGTAAAGATGTCTTTTTGTCGACTTTCTCATAATTGAGTTTTGAAAGTGAATTTAGGTAGTCATTTGAGAGATAAGCATGTACTCCTATTTTTATGATATTTTGAGCTATTTTGGTCCTCGTTCAGGGTTGATCAAACTATGGTTGAAAATCTGCACTTTTGTCAACTTTCTCGGAATTGAGTTTTGAAAATGGATTTAGGTACCCATTTGAGAGGTAAGCATAGACACCTATTTTTCTGAGATTTGGAGCTATTTTGGCCCTCGTTTAAGGTTGGTTAAACCAAGCTTGGAAATATGCACTTTGTTTACTTTCTCAAAATTGAGTTTTGAAGTAGATTTAGATACCCATTTGAGAGATAAGCATGGACACCTATTTTTATGACATTTGGAGTTATTTTGGCCCCTGTTCAAGTCTGGTCAAACCACGGTTGAAAATATGCACTTTTGTTGACTTTCTTGATATTTTAATTTTAAAATAGATTTATGTACCCATTTGAGAGATGAGCATGGCAACTATTTTTATGAGATTTGGAGTTGTTTTGGTCCTCGTTCAAGGTTGGTCAAACCAAGGTTGAAAAGATGCATTTTTGTCGACTTTCTCGAAATTGAATTTTGAAAGTGGATTTAGATACCGATTTGAGAGATAAGCATGGAAACCTATTTTTAGGATATTTGGAGTTATTTTGGCCCTCGTTCGCTGAAAATATGCACTTTTGTCGACTTTCTTGGAATTGAGTTTTCAAAGTGGATTTAGGTAGCCATTTGAAAAATAAGCATGGACACCTATTTTTATGAGATTTGTAGCTATTTTGGCCCTCATTCAAGATTGGTCAAACCAAGGTTGAAAATATGCAGTTTTGTCTACTTTCTAGGAATTTAAATTTTATGAGATTTGGAGCTATTTTGGCCCTCCTTCAAGGTTGGTCAAACCAAGGTTGAAAATATGCACTTCTGTTCACATTCTTGGAATTGAGTTTTGAAACTGGGTTTAGGTACCCATTTGAAAGATAAGCATTTAAATTATCTTTATGAGATTTGGAGGTATTTTGGCCCTTGCTCAAGGTTGGTCAAACCAAGATACAAAATATGCACTTTTGTCGACTTTTTTGGAATTGAAATTTTAAAGTAGATTTAGATGCCCATTTGAGAGATAAGCATGGACATCTATTTTTATCAAATTTGGAGCTATTTTGGTGCTCATTAATCGTTGGTGGAAACAAGGTTGAAAATATGCACTTTTTTCGACTTTCCTGGAATTGAATTTTCAAAGTGGATTTAGGTACCCCTTTGCGAAATAAGAATGGACACCTATTTTTATGATCTTTGTAGCTATTTTGGCCCTCGTTCAAGGTTGGCCAAAAGATGGTTGAAAATATGCACTTTTGTCGATTTTCTCGTAATTTAAAGTTTAAAGAAGATTTAGATACCCCTTTGAGAGATAACCATGGACACCTATTTTTATGAGATTTGGAATATTTTGGCCATCATTCAAGGATGGTCAAACTAAGGTTGAGAAGATGCACTTTTGTCAACTTTCTCGAAATTGAGTTTTGAAAGTGGATTTAGGTACCGATATCAAAGATAAGCATGGAAACCTATTTTTATGAGATTTAGACTTATTTTGGCCCTCGTTCAAGGTTGGTCAAACCAAGGTTGAAAATATGCACTTTTGTCGACTTTCTCGGAATTGAAATTTTAAAGTAGATTTAGATACCCATTTGATAGATAGGCATGGACACCTATTTTTATGAGATTTGGAGCTATTTTGGCCCTTGTTCAAGGTTGGTCAAACCATGGTCTAAAATATGCACTTTTGTTGACATTCTCGTAATTGAAATTTTATAGTAGATTTAGATACCCATTTGACAGATAACATTGGGCGCCTATTTTTATGAGATTTGGAGCTATTTGGCCCTCATTCAGGGTTGGTCAAACCAACGTTGAAAATATGCACTTTAGTAGAGTTTCTTAGAAATGAATTTTGAAAGCAGATTTAGGTACCCATTTGAGAGATAAGCATGGAAACCTATTTTTATGAGATTTGCAGCTATTTTGGCCCTCGTTAAAGGTTGGTGAAACTAAGGTTGAAAATATGCACTTTTGTCAACTTTCTCGGAATTGATATTTTAAAGTAGATTTAAATATGCATTTGAGAGACAAGCATGCACATCTATTTTTATGATATTTTGAGCTATTTTGGTCATCCTTAAAGGTTAGTCAAACCAAGGTTGAAAGATGCACCTTTATCGACTTTCTCGAAATTGAGTTTTGAAACTGGATTTAGGTACCCATTTCAGAGATAAGCATTGACACCTATTTTTATGAGATTTGGAGCTATTTTGGCCCTCGTTCAATTTTGGTCAAACCAACATTCAAAATAGTCACTTTAGTCAACTTTATCATAATTAATTTTTTAAAGTGGATTTAGGTATCCATTTGAGAGATAAGCATGGACACATATTTTATCAGATTTGGAGCTATTTTGGCCCGCGTTCAAGGTTGGTCAAACCAAGGTTTAAAATATCCACTTTTGTCGACATTATCAGAATTGAAATTTTAAAGTATAGTTAGATACCCATTTTAGAGATAAGCATGGACACCTATTTTTATGAGATTTGGAGCTACTTTGACGTTGAAAATATGCACTTTTCTCGAATTTCTTGAAATTGAGTTTTGAAAGTTGATTTAGGTACCCATTTGAGAGACAAACATGGACACCTATTTTTATGATAATTGGATCTATTTTGGCCCTTTTTCAAGGTTGGTGAAACCAAGTCTGAAAATATGCGCTTTTGTCGACTTTCTCGGAATTGAAATTTTAAAGTAGATTTAGATACCTATTTGAGAGATAATGATAGACACCTATTTTTGTGAGATTTGGATCTATTTTGGGCCTCGTTCAAGGTTGATCAAACCAAGGTTGAAAACATGCATGATTGTCAACTTTCTCAGAATTAGGTTTTGAAAGTGGATTTAGGTACCCATTTGAGAGATAAGCATTGACACCTATTTTTGTCAAATTTAGAGATATTTTGGCTCGCGTTCAAGGGTGGTCAAACTGAGGTTGACAATATGGACGTTTTTCAGTTTTCTCTAAATTGAGTTTTGAAAGTGGATTTAGGTACGCATCTGAGAGATAATCATGGGAACCTATTTTTATGAGATTTGGGGCTATTTTGGCCCTCGTTCAAGGTTGGTCGAACCAAGGTTGAAAATATGCATTTTTCTCAACTTTCTCAGAATTGAAATTTTATAGTAGATTTAGATACCCATTTGAGAGATAAGCATGGAAACCTATTTTTTTGAGATTTGGAGTTATTTTGGCCGTCGTTCAAAGTTGGTCAAACCAAAGTTGAAAAGATGCACTTTTGTCAACTTTCTCGGAATTGATTTTTGAAAGTGGATTGAGGTACCCATTTGGGAGATAAGCATGGACACCTATTTTTATCTGATTTAGAGCTATATTGGCCATCCTTCAAAGTTGGTCAAACCAAGTTTGAAAATATGCACTTTTGTCAACTTTCTCGGAATTGAGTTTTGAAACCGAATTTAGGTACCCATTTGAGAGATAAGAATTAGCACCTATTTTGATGAGATTTGTAGCTATTTTGGTCCTCATTCAAGGTTGGTCAAACCAAGGTTAAAAATATGCAGTTTTGTCGACTTTCTTGAAATTGAAATTATAAAGTAGATTTAGATACCCATTTGAGAGATAAGCATGGACACCTATTTTGATGAGATTTGGAGCTATTTTGGCCCTCATTCAAAGTTCTTCAAACCAAGGTTGAAAATATGCACTTTTGTCGACTTTCTTGGAATTGAGTTTTGAAAGCAGATTTAGGTACCCATTTGAGAGATAAGCATGGACACGTATTTTTATGATATTTGGATTTATTTTCATTAGGGGAATTTAGGGTAAAAAATGGGTCTCCAAACAAAAAAAAATACTATTAAAATCAAAATTTTAAGAACCAATTACAATCTAGAGAATGACATTATCTATAATAGTTGAGTTGGCATTACTTGAGTTAAGGTTGCTTATTTTTTATATTCTAAAAGGTTAATCAAAATATATGGTTAACCATGGTATTCTACAATGTACTTTTACACCTAGAGTAAAGTAGTAATGTATTTTCACACTTTTTCAATAAAATATATTATTGTCCCTTCAAATATTTTGAAAAAAGCAATATATGTCTTTTCACTTAATATGCATGTCTTTACACAATTTTCAATATATGTTATATTTATCCAATTTTTGTTAATGTTAAAAATATATTTTATTTACACATTTTTACTTATGAATATATGATATATTCATCCATTTTTCTTAATCTAAAAAATATCATATAATTATATATTTTTAATTGAACTTTATTTTATTTTGTTATTTTTTAAAATTATTATAAACGTTTCTAATACTTATAAAATATTTTATTATTAGTTTTGTATAAAAAAATTACAATAAAAAGCATTACAAAATAATATATTAATAAAAACCCAATTTAAAAATTAACTTTCAAAAAAAAAAAATCTAAGCAAAACATCATATTAAAATAGAATATTTTATCAAATTATTGTACAATTAATTAAAACTACAAAACATTACATTATACAAAATATTAAAATCAAAGTTTAAAATATTAAATATTAACTTATATAATAACATTAAAATGAAATATTTTACAAAAATATATTACAATTAATTAATTAAAAGCTAAGAAAAACTCAAATTCTTAATTAGTAAAATCAATTTTAAAGATTCGTTTTAAGTATAGAATATATGTGCTAACCTATATTAAAATAAAAAAATTTAAAATTTAGAATGTATAATAAGTATCTTAATAAGGGGAAGGGATTGTAGGTCGATTGGCAGTTGCACGTTATGTTAAGGCATTCAGGATGCTAAGCAAGTCACCAGTTCGAGTCTCTACGAAATGTGTGTGAAGGTTGAGCCCATAGTTGGTCGTGCCTAGGGGTTATATTGGACCCATCGGATTCGACCCTGTATCATGCGAGTACGAAACTGACATTGTTGTTGATTCCTCTAGCGCTCTCCCTCTCTCTTTCACACACACACACATAAAAAAAGTAAATATTAAAGTTAGAGTATACAATGAATATCTTAAAATATTTCTATATGTTTTAAAATGTAGAAAACAAATTTTTAAAAATAATAATAGGTGATTAATTTATTAATATAGAAAAAAAAACATAAATTGGTTTATGATTTTTTATACAAATCATAAAAAACGAATTTTATGAGAATTTAACTAAATTAATTCTATTATAAAAACACATAAATTGGTTGAATAAGAAAATAAACAATTTAAATTAAAAAAATACATATGTATTTATTATTTTAAATTTTAATTTTCGAATAATGGGTTAGGAATATTAGATGTAAATTTTATTAAGAACCTAAAAAAAAAGTTATAATAAAAAATTAAAAAGAGACATGTTATCTTAAATTTTAATTTTCAAACACTAAATTAATTATATCATAAAAATAAATAAATTATATAAAAAATCAAAAGAGCATAAGTTACAGTAAAAAATTAAGAAAACCTATATATCTTTTTATTTTAAATTTCAATTTTTAATGTGTGGTTGGAAAAGTTTTGAGAATTTTGATGTTTTATTTTTTTATTTTATATTATTTGATTGTCTTTTCATTGTGTCTATATTTTATTCTTAAAACATATTTGATTGTCTTTTCATTGTGTTTATATTTTATTAATAAAAGTGATCTTCAAGTTCAAGGACATTAATGCATCCAAGTACTACACATTTTTTGGAAATTAAAATTAGTTTTTTGTCACTTCAATATAGCATTTATTATTATTTTTGTTTCTAGTATGTAACTCAACCATGGTTATCTAAATTGTACATTTAATGTAGTGAAAAAGTGAGTTGTCAAGTACACCTTCCCCATAAAATGCCTAGTTCATAATATTTTAATGTATCTTTTATGAGGCCCATTTTTTACCTCAAAATTCCCCTAATGGGCCCTCGTTCAAGGTTGCTCAAACCAAGGTTGAAAATATGCACTTTTATCGACTTTCTCGGAATTGAAATATTAAAGTAGATTTAGATACCAATTTGAAAGATAAGCATGGACAACTATTTTTATGAGATTTGGAGCTATTTCGGCCCTCGTTCAAGGTTGGTCAAACAAACATTGCAAAGATACACTTTTGTCAAGTTTCTTAGAATTGAGTTTTGAAAGTGGATTTAGGTACCAATTTGAGAGATAAGCATGGACACCTATTTTTATGATGTTTGGAGCTATTTTGGCCCTCATTCAAGGTTGATCAAACTAAGGTTGAAAATACATGCACTTTTGTGGAATTTCTTGGAATTGAGTTTTAAAAGTGGATTTAGGTACCCATTTGAGAGATAAGCATGGACACCTATTTTTATGAGATTTGGAGCTATTTTCGCCCTCATTCAAGATTGGTCAAACCAAAGTTGAAAATATGCACTTTTCTAAACTTTCTCGGAATTGAGTTTTGAAAGTAGATTCAGTTACCCATTTGAGAGATAAGTATGGACACCTATTTTTATGATATTTGGAGATATTTTGGCCCTTGTTCAAGGTGTGTCAAACCAAGGTTGAAAATATGCACTTTTGTCGACATTCTCGGAACTGAAATTTTAAAGTAGATTTAGATACCCATTTGAGAGATAAGGATGGACACTTATTTCTATGAGATTTGAAACCATTTTGTCCTGCGTTCAATGTTCGTCAAACCAAGGTTGAAAATATGCACTTTTGTGGACTTTCTCGAAATTGAAATTTTAATGTAAATTTAGATGCTCATTTGAGAGATAAGCATGGACACCTATTTTTATGAGATTTGGAATTATTTTCGCCCTCCTTCAAGGTTGGTAAAACAAAGGTTGAAAATATTCACTTTTGTCTACTTTCTCGGAATTGAGTTTTGAGAGTGGATTAGGTACATATTTGAGAGATAAGCACGGACACTTATTTTTATGGGATTTAGAGCTATTTTGGCCTTTGTTCAAGTTTGGTTAAACCAAGGTTAAAAATATGCACCATTTTCGACTTTCTCGGAATTTAAATTTTAAAGTAGATTTAGATACTCATTTGAGAAATACTCATGGACGCCTATTTTTATGAGATATGGATCTATTTTTGGCCCGTGTTCAAGGTTGGTCAAACCAAGGTTGAAACTGTGCACTTTTCTTGACTTTCTTGAAATTAAAATTGTAAAGTAGATTTAGATACCCATTTGAGAGATAAGCATAGACACCTATTTTTATGAGATTTGGAGTTATTTTAACCCTTGTTGAAGGCTGGTCAAACCAAGGTTGAAAATGTGCACTTTTGTTGACTTTCTCAGAATCTAGTTTTGAAAGTGGATTTAGGTAAACACTTGAGAGATAATCATGGACACCTATTTTTATGAGATTTGGAGTTGTTTTGGCCCTCGTTCAAGGTTGGTCAAACCAAGGTTGAAAATATGCACTATTAACGACTTTCTTTGAATTGAAATTTTAAAGTAGATTTAGATACCCATTTGAGAGATAAGCATGAACACCTATATTTATGCGATTTGGAGCTATTTTGGCCCTCGTTCAAGGTTGGTCAAACCAGGGTTTAAAACATGCAATTTTGTCGACTTTCTTGGAATTGAGTTTTGAAAGTGGATTTAGGTACCCATTTGAGAGATAAGCATGGACACCTATTTTTATGATATTTGGAATTATTTTGGCCTTAGTTCAAGGTTGGTCTAACCAAGGTTGAAAATATGCACTTTTGTTGAATTTCTCGAAATGGAGTTTTGAAAGTGGATTTAGGTACCCATTTGATAGATAAGCATAGACACCTTTTTTTATGAGATTTGGAGCTATTTTGCCCCTCCTTCAATGTTCACTAAACCAAGGTTGAAAAGATGCATGTTTTTCGACTTTCTCGGAATTGAGTTTTTTAAGTGTATCTAGGTACCCATTTGAGAGATAAGTATGGACACCTATTTTTATGATATTTGGAGCTATTTTTGCCATCATTCAAGGTTGGTCAAACCAAGTTTGAAAACATGCACTTTTGTCAACTTTATCGAAATTGAAATTTTAAAGTAGATTTAGATACCAATTTGAGAGATAAGCACATACACCTATTTTTATGAGATTTGGAGCTATTTTGGCCCTTATCTAAGGTTGAAAATATGCACTTTTGTCGAATTTCTCAAAATTGAGTTTTGAAAGTGGATTTACATACCCATGTGAGAACACCTAGTTTATGATATTTGGAGCTATTTTGGCCCTCGTCCAAGGTTGATCAAACTAAGGTTGAAAATATGCACTTTTGTCAACTATATTGGAATTGAGTTTCAAAAGTGGAATTATGTACCCATTTGAGAGATAAGCATGGACAACTGTTTTTATGAGATTTGGAGCTATTTTGGCCCTCGTTCAAGGTTGGTCAAACAAAGGTTGAAAATATGCACTTTTGTCGACTTTCTCACAATTGAGCTTTGAAAGTGGGTTTAGGTACCCATTTGAGAGATAACCATGAACAAATATTTTTATGAGATTTAGAGTTATTTTTTCCCTCATTCAGGGTTGGTCAAATCAAGGTTGAAAATAAGCACTTATGTCGACTTTATCGAAATTGAAAATTTAAAGTATATTTAGATACCCATTTGAGAGATAAGCATGGACACCTATTTTTATGAGAATTGGAGCTATTTTGGCCCTCGTTCAAGGTTGGTCAAACCAAGGTTGAAAACATGCACTTTTGTCGAATTTATTGGAATTAAGATTTGAAAGTGGGTTTAGGTACCCATTTGAGAGATAAGCATGGACCCCTATTTTTATGAGATTTGGAATTATTTTGGCCCTAGTTCAACGTTGGTCAAACCAAGGTTGAAAATATGCACTTTTGTCGAGTTCCTCGAAATTGAGCAAAGTGGATTTAGGTACCCATTTGAGAGATAAGCCCGAACACCTTTTTTTATGAGATTTGGAGCTATTTTGGCACTCCTTCAAGGTTCGCTAAACCAAGGTTGAAAATATGCACTTTTGTCGACTTTCTCAGAATTGAGTTTTTGAAGTGTATTTAGATACCTATTTGAGAGATAAGTCTGGACGCCTATTTTTATGATATTTGGAGCTATTTTTTCCATCGTTCAAGGTTGGTCAAACCAAGGTTGAAAATATGCACTTTTGTTGACTTTCTCAAAATTGAAATTTTAAAGTAGATTTAGAAACCCATTTGAGAGATAAGCATAGGCACCTATCTTTATGACATCTGGAGCTATTTTGGCCCTCATTCAAGGTTGGTGAAACCAAGGTTTAAAATATGCACTTTTTCAACTTTCTCGGAATTGAGTTTTGAAAGTGGATTTAGGTACGCATTTGAGAACACCTAGTTTATGAGATTTGGAGCTATTAAGGTTGATCATACTAAGGTTGAAAATATGCACTTTGGTAACTTTATTGGAATTGATTTTCGAAAGTGGAATTAGGTACCCATTTGAGAAATAAGCATGGACACCTATTTTTATGAGATTTTGAGCTATTTTGGCTGTCCTACAAGGTTGGTGAAACTAAGTTTGAAAATATGCACTTTTGTTGACTTTCTTGGAATTAAGTTTTAAAAGTGGATTTAGGTACTCGTTTGAGAGATAAATATGGAGACCTTCATTTATGAGATTTGAAACTATTTTGGCCTTCGTTCAAGGTCAGTCAAACCAAGGTTGAAAATATGCACTTTTTATTCATTGTTAAACCACAGTTCAGAAATTAAAAAATAATAGGAAATCTGCGACAAGAATTTGTAATTCTGGACAAGTTTTGAACCTATTAAGCAGGTTCATCCTCAGCAGACCAAGAATCTCTCTCTGGTTTTGCACGAGATGTGATGAATAGATACTTATTAATTATTTGATGAATTAGGTAAAGGCCGACTTATGTGGTGTTAGGTTTTATTTTTTATTTTTTATTTAAGTTTTTAAATTTATTGGTTAGGTTTTAAAATATATATTTATTTATTTACGTTAGTTGAGTAAGGTTTTTTTTAAATTAATATTTTATTATTATTTTTTACTATTTTTTATAATTTTTTAGTTTAAATAGTATTTCACTAGTTTTTTTTATGTTGAAGTTTTAATTATATGTTGTAGAATGTTTATTTTTTATTTAACTATTACTTTTAAGTAATTATTATATGTAATGTATTGTTTAATGATTGTTATTGTCTTTATTGTTTTTTACTATTATTGTAAAAGTTATTGTTCTAAAAATTATTTAAATTTGATTATTATTGTGTTTTCTATTATTATGTTTAAAGGTATTTGGTTTTTAGTTAAATTAATTTTTTTAGTGTTATTTTTCTTAAACATCAAGAATTTTAATATTTCTTATGTGTTTTACCATATCTAAAGGTTTTAGGTTCTTAGTTTTTTTTTAAGTGTCGTAATTAATGTGTTAAATATTTTCTAATCTTTTTTTAATGGGTTTCCAAGCCTCTTTTAGTCTTAATCCATCATCATGATTGAAGTTATGCATTTTTCTATTTCTATGGATTCCCGAATTTTTCTTTTGTAGCAATTTTGGATAATTCCTAAAACTTTTGAGTTCTCTAGGAAAATTTAATGTTTCGTGTCGTGGGAGTGTTCTGCTATGGCTGAGTTTTTTATTCTTTCATGTCGTAAATCTGCACTGTGTTGTTTTAACCTAGTTGCAATTGATCTTCAAGTCACCTATGTAAGCCTTCCCACAAGAACATGGTATCTTGTAGACACCTTTATGGTGTTTAAGATCAATGGGATCTTTGCCTTTGTCAAACATGGTTCTTAGCGAGTTTGGCAGAGAAAACGCCACTCTTATGTTTCTCTTCCTTGGGACGTTAGTGATATTATTTATAGTACCATGGATATAAGGAAGGGTGATGTTAGAAAGAGTTGTATAGGGATTTCTCCCGAGAATGAACCTGCTTAATAGGTTCCAAACTTGTCCAGAATTACAAATTCTTTCCGCATATTTCCTATTATTTTTTAATATGCACTTTTGTCGACTTTCTCGGAATTGAAATTTTAAAGTATATTGGGAGACCCATTTGAGAGATAAGCATGGACACCTATTTTTATAAGATTTGGAGCTATTTTGGCCCTCATTCAAGGTTTCTAAAATGAATGTTTAAAATATGCACTTTTGTCGACTTTCTCGAAATTGAGTTTTCTCCAAATTTGAAAATACGCACTTTTGTTGACTTTCTCAAAATTGAAATTTTATAGATTTAGATACCCATTTGAGAGATAAGAATGGACACATATTTTTATGAGATTTGGATTTATTTTGGCCCCCATTAACCGTTGGTCAAACCAAGGTTGAAAATGTGCACTTTTGTTGAGTTTCTCGGAATTGAGTTTTCAAAGTGGATATAGGTACCCGTTTGAGAGATAAGCATGGACACCTAATTTTATAAGATTTGGAGCTATTTTATCCCTCATTCAACATTGGTCAAACCAAGATTGAAAATATGCACTTTTGTCAACTTTCTCGGAATTGAGTTTTGAAAGTGGATTCAGTCACCCATTTGAGAAATAAGTATGGACACCTCTTTTTATGAGATTTGGAGATATTTTGGCCCTTGTTCAAGGTGTGTCAAACCAAGGTTGAAAATATGCACTTTTGTTGAGTTTCTCATAATTGAACTTTTAAAGTAGATTTAGATACCCATTTGAGAGATAAGGTTGGACACTTATTTGTATGAGATTTGGAACTATTTTGGCCTGCATTCAATGTTGTTCAAATCAAGGTTGAAAATATGCACTTTTGTGGACCTTCTCGAAATTGAAATTTTAAAGTAAATTTAGATGCCCATTTGAGAGATAACATGGACACCTATTTTTATGACATTTTGAGCTTCTTTCACCCTCCTTCAAGGTTGGTCAAACAAAGGTTGAAAATATGCACTTTTGTCGACTTTCTCGGAATTGAGCTTTGAATGTGAATTTAGGTACCCATTTGATAGTTAAGCATGGAAACCTATTTTTATGATATTTGGAGCTATTTTGGCCCTCGTTCAAGGTGGAAAATATGCACTTTTATCGAATTTCTCGGAATTGAGTTTTGAAAGTGGATTTAGGTACGCATTTGAGAGATAAGCATGGACAATTATTTTTATGGGATTTAGAGCTATTTTTTCCTTCGTTCAAGGTTGGTTAAAGCAAGGTTAAAAATATGCACTTTTTTTTACTTTCTCGGAATCAAAATTTTAAAGTAGATTTAGATACCCATTTGAGAAATACGCATGGATGCCTATTTTTGTGAGATATGGATCTATTTTGGCCCATGTTCAAGGTTGGTCAAACCAAGGTTGAAAATGTGCACTTTTGTCGACTTTCTTGAAATTGAAATTTTAAAGTAGATTTAGATACCCATTTGAGAGATAAGCATCGACACCTTCTTTTATGAGATTTGGAGCTATTTTGGCTCACGTTCAAGGTTCGTCAAACCAAGGTTGAAAATGTGCACTTTTTTCGACTTTCTCGGAATCTAGTTTTGAAAGTGGATTTAGGTACACACTTGAGAGATAATCACAGACACCTGTTTTTATGATATTTGGAGCTATTTTGGCCCTCGTTCAAGGTGGTTCAAACCAATGTTGAAAATATGCACTATTATCGACTTTCTCATAATTGAAATTTTAAAGTAGATTTAGATACCCATTTGAGAGATAAGCTTGGACACTTATATTTTTGAGATTTGGAGCTATTTTGGCCATCGTTCAAGGTTGGTCAAACCAAGGTTGAAAACATGCCCTTTTGTCGACTTTCTTGGAATTGAGTTTTGAAAGTGGATTTAGGTACCCAATTGAGAGATAAGCATGGAACCTTATTTTTATGAGATTTGGAATTATTTTGGCCCTAGTTCAATGTTGGTCAAACCAAGGTTGAAAATATGCACTTTTGTCGACTTTCTCGAAATTGTGTTTTGAAAGTGGATTTAGGTACCCTTTTGAGAGATAACCATGGACAACGTTTTTTATGATATTTGGAGCTATTTTGGCTCTCCTTCAATGTTCGCTAAACCAAGGTTGAAAATATGCACTTTCTTAGACCTTCTCGGAATTGAGTTTTTAAAGTGTATTTAGGTACCCATTTGAGAGATAAGCATGGACACCTATTTTTATGATATTTGGAGCTATTTTGGCCCTCATTCAAGGTTGGTGAAACCAAGGTTGAACACATGCACTTTTGTCGACTTTCTTGGAATTAATATTTGAAAGTGGATTTAGGTACCCATTTGAGAGATAAGCATGGACCGCTATTTTTATGAGATTTGGAATTATTTTTGCTCTAGTTCAAGGTTGGTCAAACCAAGGATGAAAATATGCACTTTTGTCGACTTTCTCGAAATTGAGCTTTGAAAGTGGATTTAGGTACCCATTTGAGAGATAAGCACGAACACCTTTTTTTTATGAGATTTGGAGCTATTTTGGCCCTCCTTCAAGGTTCGCTAAACCAAGGTTGAAAATATGCACTTTTGTCGACTTTCTCAGAATTGAGTTTTTAAAGTGTATTTAGATACCCATTTGAGAGATAAGTATGGAAACCTATTTTTATGATATTTGGAGCTATTTTTTCCATCGTTCAAGGTTGGTCAAACCAAGGTTGAAAATATGTACTTTTATCAACTTTCTCAGAATTGAAATTTTAAATTAGATTTAGATACCCATTTGAGAGATAAGTACAGACACCTATATTTATGAGATTTGGAGCTATTTTGGCCCTCATCCAAGGTTGGTGAACCCAAGGTTGAAAATATGCACTTTTGTCGAGTTTCTCGGAATTGAGTTTTGGAAGTGGATTGAGGTACCCATTTGAGAATGCCTAGTTTATGAGATTTGGATCTCTTTTGGCCCTCATTCAAGGTTGATCAAACTAAGGTTGAAAATATGCATTTTTTCCACTTTTTTGGAATTGAGTTTCAAAAGTGGAATTAGGTACCCATTTGAGAGATAAGCATGGACAACTATTTTTATGAGATTTGGAGCTATTTTGGCCCTCGTTCAAGGTTGGTCAAGCAAAGGTTGAAAATATGCACTTTTGTCGACTTTCTTAGAATTGAGCTTTGAAAGTGGGTTTAGGTACCCATTTGAGAGATAACCATGAACAAATATTTTTATGAGATTTAGAGTTATTTTTTCCCTCGTTGACGGCTGAAAATAAGCACTTATGCCGACTTTATCGAAATTGAAAATTTAAAGTAGATTTAGATACCCATTTGAGAGATCAGCATGCACACCTATTTTTATGAGATTTGGAGCTATTTTGGCCCTCGTTGAAGTCTGGTCAAACCGAGGTTGAAAATATGCACTTTTGTCGACTTTCTCATAATTGAGTTTTGAAAGTGGATTTAGGTACCCATTTGAGAGATAAGCATGGAAACCCTTTTTATGAGATTTGGAGTTATTTTGGCCCTCATAGAAGGTTGGTCAAACAAATTTTGAAAATATGCACTTTTGTTGACTTTCTTTTTATTGAAATTTTAAAGTAGATTTAGATACCCATTTAAGAGATAAACATGGACACCTATTTTTATGAGATTTGGAGTTATTTTGGCCATTGTTTAAGGTTGCTCAAACCAAGGTTGAAAAGATGCACTTTTGTCAACTTTCTCAGAATTGAGTTTTGAAAGTGGATTTAGGTACCCATTTGAGAGATAAGCATGGAAACCTATATTTATGAGATTTGCAGCTATTTTGGCCCTCATTAAAGGTTGAAAATATGCACTTTTGTCAAATTTCATGGAATTGAGTTTTGAAAGGTGATTTAGGTACCAATTTGAGAGATAAGCATGGAAACATATTTTTATGATATTTGGAGTTATTTTGGCCCTCGTTCAAGGTTGGTCAAAGCAAGGTTGTAAATATGCACTTTTGTCGACGTTCTCGGAATTGAAATTTTAAGGTAGATTTAGATATGCATTTGAGAGATAAGAATGGAGACCTATTTTTATGATATTTTGAGCTATTTTTTGCCCTCATTCAAGGTTGGTCAAACCAAGGTTGAAAATATGCACTTTTGTCAACTTTCTCAGAATTGATTTTTGAAAGTGGATTTAGGTACCCGTTTGAGAGATAAGCATGAACACCTATTTTTATGACATTGGATCTATTTTGGCCCTCATTAAAGGTTGGTGAAACCAAGTTCAAAAATATGCGCTTTTATCGACTTTCTTATAATTGAAATTTGAAAGTGGATTTAGTTACCCATTCGAGAGATAAGTATGGACACCTAGTTTTATGAGACTTGGAGCTATTTTGGCCCTCATTCAAGTTTCCTCAAACCAAGGTTGAAAATATGCACTTTTGTCGACATTATCGGAATTGAGTTTTGAAAGCAGATTTAAGTATCCATTTAAGAGATAAGCATGGACATGTATTTTTATGATATTTGGAGCTATTTTGGCATACGTTAAATGTTGGTCAAATCAAAGTTTAAAATATGCACTTTTGTTGACTTTCTCGGAATTAAAATTTTAAAGTAGATTTAGATACCCATTTGAGAGATAATCATTCAAGGTCAGTCAAACCAATGTTGAAAATATGCAATTTTGTCGAATTTCTTGGATTTTAGGTTTGAAAGAGGATTTAGGAACCCATTTGAAAGACAAGCAGTGACACCTATTTTTATGAGATTTGGACCTGTTTTGGCCCTTGTTCAAGGTTGGTCAAAACAAGGTTGAAAATATGCACTTGTGTTGACTTTCTCATAATTGAAATTTTAAAGTAGTTTAGATTCCCATTTGAGAGATAAGCATGGAAACCTATTTTTGTGAGATTTGGATTTATTTTGTCCCTCATTCAAGGTTGGTCAAACCAAGGTTGAAAAGATGCACCTTTTTCGACTTACTCGATTTTTTTTTTTCAAAGTGGATTTAGGTACCCATTGGAGAGATAAGCATGGCCACCTATTTTTATCATATTTTGTAGCTATTTTGGCCCTCGTTCAACGTTGGTCAAACTAACGTTGAAAATATGCACTTTTGCCGACCTTTTAGGAATTGATTTTTGAAAGTCGATTTAGCTACCCATTTGAGAGATAAACATGGAAACCTATTTTTATGAGATTTGGAGCTATTTTGTCCCTCGTTCGGGGTTAGTCAAACCAAGGTTGAAAATAAGCACTTTTCTCAACTTTCACAATTGAGTTTTGAAAGTGGGTTTAGGTACACATATGAGAGATAAGCATGCAAATCTAGTTTTATCATATTTGTAGCTATTTTGGCCCTCCTTCAAGGTTGAAAATATGCACTTTTGTTGACTTTCTCGGAATTGAGTTTTCAAACCGGATTTAGGTACCAATTGAGAGATAAGCATTGATACCTATCTTTATGAGATTTGGAGGTATTTTGGCCCTTGCTCAAGGTTGGTCAAACCAAAGTTGAAAATATGCACTTTTGTCGAGTTTCTCGGAATTGAAATTTTAAAGTAGATTTAGATACCCATTTGACAGATAAGCATGGACACCTATTTTTATGAGATTTGGAGCTATTTTGGTCCCCATTCAACATTAGCAAAACTAAGGTTGAAAATATGCACTTTTGTCGACTTAGTCGGAATTGCGTTTTCAAAGTGGATATAGGTACCCACTTGAGAAATAAGCATCGACACCTATTTTTATGCGGTTTGTAGCTATTTCTTCCCGCATTCAAGGTTGGTTAAACTAAGGTTAAAAATATGCACTTTTGTCGACTTTCTCGAAATGGAAAATTTAAAGTAGATTTAGATACTCATTTGAGAGATAAGCATGGACACCTATTTTTATGAGATTTGGAGCTATTTTGGCCCTCGTTCAAGGTTGGTCAAACCAAGGTTGAAAATATGCACTTTTGTTGACATTCCGAGAATTGAGTTTTGAAAGCGGATTTAGGTACCCATTTGAGAGATAAGAATGGACACATATTTTTATGATATTTGGAGTTATTTTCTCCCTCGTTCAAGGTTGGTCAAACCAAGATTGAAAAGATGCACTTTTATCAACTTTCTCTAAATTGAAATTTTAAAGTAGATTTAGATACCCATTTGAGAGATAAGCATGGACACCTATTTTTATGAGATTTGGATCTATTTTGGCTATCGTTTAAGGTTGGTCAAACCAACGTTGAAAATATGCACTTTTATCGACTTTCTCAGAATTGAGTTTTGAAAGTGGATTTAGGTACCCATTAGAGAGATAAGCATGGACACCTATTTTTATGATATTTGGAGCAATTTTGGCCCTTTATTCAAGGTTGTTCAAACTAAGGTTGAAAATATGCACTTTACTTTCACGGAAGTGAGTTTTGAAAGTGGATTTAGGTACCCATTTGAGATATAAGCATGCACACCTTTTTTTCTGAGATTTGGAGATATTTTGGCCATCGTTTAAGTTTGGTCAAACCCAGGTTGAAAATATGTAGTTTTTTCAACTTTCTCAGAATTGAGTTTGGAAAGTGGATTTAGGCACCCATTTGAGAGATAAGCATAGACACCTATTTTTATGAGATTTGGAACTATTTTGGCCCTTGTAAAATGTGCACTCTTTATCGACTTCCTCGGCATTTAAATTTTAAAGTAGATTGATATACCCATTTGAGAGATAAGCATGGACACCTAGTTTTATTAGATTTGGAGCTATTTTGCCCCTCGTAAAAGGTTGGTCAAACCAATGTTGAAAATATGCACTTTTTTCGAGTTTCTCGGAATTGAGTTTTGAAAGTGTATTTAGGTACCCATTTGAGAGATAAGCATGGACACCTATTTTTCTGAGATTTGGAACTATTTTGTCCCTAATTCAAGGCTGGTCAAATCAAGGTTGAAAAGATGCACTTGTGTCGACTTTTTTAGAATTGAGTTTTGAAAGTGGATTTAGGTATCCATTTGAGAGATAAGCATGGCCATCTATTTTTATGAGATTTGGAGCTAGTTTGGCCCTCCTTCAAGGTTCGTAAAACCAAGGTTGAAAATATGCACTTTCGTCGACATTCTCGAAATTTAGTTTTGAGAGATAAGTATGGAAACCTATTTTTATGAGATTTTGAGCTATTTTGGCCATCGTTCAAGGTTGGTCAAACCGAGGTTGAAAATATGCACATTTGTCGAGTTTCTTGGAATTGAAATTTTAAAGTAGATTTAGATACCCATTTGATAGATAAGCATGGACACCTATTTTAATGACATTTGGAACTATTAATGCCCTCATTCGAGGTTGGTCAAACCAAGGTTGAAAAGATGAACTTCTGTCGACTTTCTCGGAATTGAGTTTTAAAAGTGGATTTAGGTACCTATTTGAGAACACCTACTTTTATGAGATTTGGAGATATTTTGGCTCTCATACAATGTTCACAAAACTAAGTTTGAAAATATGCACTTTTGTCTACTTTGTTGGAATTGAGTTTTGAAAGCAGATTTAGGTACCCATTTGAGAGGTAAGAGTGGACACCTATTTTTATGAGATTTGGAGCTATTTTGGCCCTGGTTCAAGTTTGGTCAAACCATGGTTGAAAATATGCACTCAGTGTCGACTTTCTCATAATTGAGATTTGAATGCGGGTTTAGGTATCCATTTGAGATATAAGCATGGACACCTATTTTTATGAGATTCAGAGTTATTTTTTCCCTTGTTCAAGGCTGGTCAAACTAAGGTTGAAAATAAGCACTTTTGTCGACTTTATTGGAATTGAAAATTTAAAGTAGATTTAGATACCCATTTGAGAGATAAGCATGGACACCTATTTTTATGAGATTTGGAGTTATTTTGACCCTCGTTCAAGTCTAGTCAAACCAAGTTGAAAATATGCACCTTTGTCGACTTTCTCGGAATAGAGTTTTGAAAGTGGATTCAAGTACCCATTCGAGAGATGAGCATGGCAACTAGTTTTATGATATTTGGAGTTTTTTTGGTCCTCATTCAAGGTTGTTCAAGCCAAGGTTGAAAATATGCACCTTTTCAACTTTATTGGAATTGAGTTTTTAAACTAGATTTAGGTACCCATTGAGAGATAACCATGGAAACCTATTTTTATGAGATTTGGAGCTATTTTGTCTCTCGTTCAAGGTTGGTCAAACAAAGGTTGAAAAGATATACTTTTGTTGAATTTCTTGGAATTCAGTTTTGAAAGTGGATCTAGGTACGCATCTAAGAGATAAGCATGGACACTTATTTTTCTGAGATTTGGTGCTATTTTGACCCTCATTAAAGGTTGGTCAAACCAAGGTCGAAAATATGCTCTTTTGTCGATTTTCTCATAAACGTGTTTTAAAGTGGATTTAGGTACTCATTTGAGAGATATGCATGGAAACCTATTTTTCTAAGATTTGAAGTTATTTTGTCCCTCGTTCAAGGTTGGTAAAACCAAGGTTGAAAATATGCACCTTTGTTGCCCTTCTTGGAATTGAAATTTTAAAGTAGATTTAGATACCCATTTGAGAGATAAGCATGGACACCTATTTTTATGAGATTTGGAGCTATACTGGCCATCATTCAAGTTTGGCCAAACAAGGGTTGAAAATTTGCACTTTATAACAACTTTCCCAGAATTGAGTTTTGAAAATGGATTTAGGTACCCATTTGAGAAATAAGCATGGTTACCTATTTTTATGAAGTTGGAGCTATGTTGGACCAAATAAGAATGTTTGTAGGCTTTGTCAGAGTTTAGTTTTAAAAGTGGATTTAGGTATCCATTTCAGAGATAAACACAGAAAGCTATTTTTATGAGATTTGGAGCTATTTTGACCCTCGTTCAAGGTTGGTCAAACTAAGGTTGAAAATATTCACTTTTATCGACTTTCTCGGAATTGAAATTTTAAAGTATATTTACATACCCATTTGAGAGATAAGCGTGGAAACCTATTTTTATGAGATTTGGAATTATTTTGGCGATCATTCAACATTTGTCAAACCAAAGTTGAAAATATGCACTTTTGTCGACTTTCTAAGAATTGAGTTTTGAAAGTGGATTTATATACCCATTCCAGAGATGAGCATGGACACCTATTTTTATGAGATTAAGAGATATTTTGGCCCTCCTTTAAGGTTGGTCAAACCAAGGTTGAAAATATGCACTTTTGATGACTTTCTCATAATTGTGTTTTGAAACCAGATTTAGGTACCCATTTGAGAGATAAGCACGGACACCTATTTTTATGATATTTGGAGCTATTTTGGCCCTTGTTCAACATTGGTGAAACCAAGGTTGAAAATATCCACTTTTGTCTACTTTCTCGGAATTGAGTTTTCAAAGTGGATTTAGGTACCCATTTGAGAAATAAGCATGGACACCTATTTTTATGAGATTTATAGATATTTTGGCCCTCGTTCAAGGTTGGTAAAACCAAGGTTGAAAATATGCAATTTTGTCGACTTTCTCGGAATTGAAATTTTAAAGTAGATTGAGATACCCATTTGAGAAATAAACATGGACACCTATTTTTATGAGATTTGGAGCTATTTTGGCCCTCGTTCAAGGTTGGTCAAACCAAGGTTGAAAATATGTACTTTTGTCGACTTTCTCGAAATTGAGTTTTGAAAGTGGATTTAGGTACCCATTTGATAGATAAGCATGGACACCTATTTTTATGATATTTTGAGTTATTTTGGCCCGCATTTAGGGTTGTCCAAACCAAGGTTCAAAATATGCACTTTTATTGACTTTCTCTGAATTTAAGTTTTAAAGTAGATTTAGATACCCATTTGAGAGATGAGCATAGACACCTATTTTTATGAGATTTGGAGATATTTTTGCTCTTGTTCAAGGTTGGTCAAACCAACATTGAAAAGATGCACTATTGTCGACATTCTCATAATTGAGTTTTCAAAGTGTATTTAGGTAGTTATTTGAGAAATAAGCATGGACACCTATTTTTATGATATTTGGAGCTATTTTTTCCCTCGTTCAAGGTTGATCAAACTAAGGTTGAAAATATGCTCTTTTGTCGACTTTCTCGGAATCCATTTTTGAAAGTGGAAGTAGGTACCCATTTGTGTTATAAGCGTGGACACCTATTTTGATGAGATTTGGAGCTATTTTGGCCTTCGTTTAAGGTTGGTCAAACCAAGGTTTAAAATATGCACTTTTGTCCACATTCCTTGACTTGAGTTTTGAAAGTGGATTTAGGTACCCATTTGAGAGATAAGAATTGACACCTATTTTTATGAGATTTGGAGCTATTTTAGCCCTTGTTTAAGGTTGGTCAAACCAAGTTTTAAAATATGCAATTTTTTTTACTTTCTCGAAATTGAAATTTTAAAGCAGATTTAGATACCCATTTGAGAGATAAGCATGGAGACCTATTTTTATGAGATTTGGAGCTATTTTGGCCCTCGCTCAAGTTGGTCAAACCAAGGTTGAAAAATAAACTTTTGTCGACTTTCTCGGAATTGAGTTTTGAAACTGGATTAAGGTACCCATTTGAGAGATAATCATGGACGCCTATTTTTATGAGATTTGGAGCTATTTTGGCCCTAGTTCAAGGTTGGTCACACCAAGGTTGAAAAGATGCACTTTTGTCGAATTTGTCGGAATTCAGTTTTGAAAGTGGATTTAGGTACCCATTTTTTAGATAAGCATGGACACCTATTTTTTAGATATTTGGAGTTATTTTGGCCCTCCTTCAAGGTTCATAAAACCAAGGTTGGAACTATGTACTTTGGTCGACTTTCTCAGAATTGAGTTTTGAAAGTGGATTTAGGTACCCATTTGAGAGATAAGCATGGATGCCTATTTATATGATATTTGGAGCTATTTTGGCCCTCATTCAAGGTTGAAAATATGCACTTTTGTCAACTTTCTCGAAATTGAGTTTTGAAATTGGATTTAGGTACCCATTTGAGAACATCTATTTTTATGAGATTTGGAGCTATTTTGGCTCTCATTCAAGGTTGGCCAAACCAAGGTTGAAAATATGCACTTTTGTTGACTTGCTTGTATTTGAGTTTTGAAAGCGGATTTAGGTACCCGTTTGAGAGATAAGCATGGACACCTATTTTTATGAGATTTGGAGCTAGTTTGGCCCTCGTTTAAGGTTGTTCAAACCAAGGTTGAAAATATGCACTTTTGTCGACTTTCTAGGAATTGAGCTTTGAAAGCGAGTTTAGGTACCCATTTGAGAGATAAGCATGGACACCTATTTTTATGAGATTCAGAGTTATTTTTGCCCTCGTTCAAGGCTGGTCAAACGAAGGTTGAAAATAAGCACTTTTGTCGACTTTATCTCAACTGAAAATTTAAACTAGATTTAGATACCCATTTTGGAGATAAGCATGGAGACCTATTTTTATGAGATTTGGAGCTATTTTGGCCCTCATTCAAGTATAGTCAAACCAAGATTGAAAATATGCACTTTTGTGAACTTTTCTTGAATTGAGTTTTCGAAGCGGATTTAGGTACCCATTTGAGAAATAAGCATGGGCACCTAGTTTTATGAGATTTGGAGCTATTTTCGCCCTCGTTCAAGTTTAGTCAAACCAAGGTTGAAAATATGCACTTTTGTCAACTTTCTCGGAATTGAGTCTTGAAAGTAGATTTCGGTACCAATTTGAGACATAAACATGGTCACCTATTTTTATGAGATTTGAAGCTATTTTGGCCCTTGTTTAAGGTTGGTCAAACCAAGGTTGAAAATATGCACTTTTGTGAACTTTCTCAGAATTGAGTTTTGAAAGTATATTTATGTACCCATTTCATAGATACGCATGGATACCTATTTTTATGAGATTTGTAGCTATTTTGGCCCACATTCAAGGTTGGTCAAACCAATGTTGAAAATATGCACTTTTCTCGAGTTTTTCAAAATTGAGTTTTGAAAGTGGATTTAGGTACCCATTTGAGAGATAAGCATGGACACCTATTTTTTTATGCTTTTTGGAGCTATTTTGCCCTCGTTCTACATTGGTTAAACCAAGGTTGAGAATATGCACTTTTGTCGACCTTCTCGGAAGTGAAATTTTAAAGTAGGTTTAGATACCCAGTTGAGAGATAAGCATGGACAGCTATTTTTATGAAATTTGGAGCTATTTTCTCCCTCATTCAAGGTTGGTGAAACCAACGTTGAAAAGATGCACTTTTTTCAACTTTATTAGAATTGAGTTTTGAAAGTGGATTTATGTATCCATTTGACAGATAAGCATGGACACCTATTTTATGGTATTTGGAGTTATTTTGGCACTCGTTCAAGGTTAGTCAAACCAAGGTTGAAAATATGCACTTTTTTCGACTTTCTCATAATTGAGTTTTGAAAGCAAATTTAGGTACCCATTTGAGAGATAAGCATAGACAGCTATTTTTATGAGATTTGGAACTATTTTCGCCTTCGTTTAACGTTGGTCATACCAAGGTTGAAAATATGCACTTTTGTCGACTCTCTCAGAATTGAAATTTTAAAGTAGATAGAGAAACCCATTTTGTAGATAAGCATGGACATCTACTTTTATGAGATTTGGATCTATTTTGGACCTCATTCAAGGTTGGTCAAACCAACGTTGAAAATATGCACTTTTGTCGACTTTCTCGAATTCGAGTTTTGAAAGTGGATTTAGGTACCCATTTGAGAGATAAACATGGACACCTATTTTTATGAGATTTGGAGCTATTTTTTCCCTTGTTCAAGGTTGGTCAAATTAAGGTTGAAAATATTTTGTTTAATTCAATTTCTTGGAATTGAGTTTTGAAAGTGGATTTAGGTACCCATTTGAAAGATATGCATGGACAGCTATTTTATGAGATTTGGAGCTATTTTGGCCCTCATTCAATGTTGCTCAAGCCAACTTTTAAAATATGCACTTTTACCGACTTTCTCGAAACTGAGTTTTGAAAACAGATTTAGATACCCATTTTAGAGATAAGCATTAACATTTTTTTATCGTATTTAGAGCTATTTTTTCCCTCGTTCAAGGTTGGTCAAATCAAGGTTGAAAATATGCACTTTTGTCAACTATCTCGGAATTGAAATTTTAAATAGAAATACCCATTTGAGAGATAAGAATGGACACCTATTTTTATCATATTTGGAGATATTTTCGTCGTCATTCAAGGTTGGTCAAACCAAGGTTTAAAATACACACTTTACTTGATTTTCTCAGAATTGAGCTTTGAAAGTGGATTTAGGTACACATTTGAGAGATAAGCATGGAAACCTATTTTTATGAGATTTGGAGCTATTTTGGCCCACGTTTAAGGCTGGTCAAACCAAGGTTGAAAATATGCACTTTTGTCGACTTTCTCAGAATTGAAATTTTAAAGTAGATTTAGATACCTATTTGAGAGATAAGCATGTACACCTATTTTTATGATATTTGGAGCTATTTTGGCCCTCGTTCAAAGTTTGTCAAACCAAGGTTTAAAAGATGCACTTTTGTCGAGTTTCTCGGAATTGAGTTTTTAAAGTTGATTTAGGTAGCCATTTGAGAGATAAGAATGGAAACCTATTTTTATGAGATTTGGAACTATTTTGGTGCTCATTCCAGGTTTGTCAAAACAAGGACGAAAATATGGACTTTTTTCAACTTTCTAGGAATTGAGTTTTGAAAGTGGATGTAGATACCCATTTGAGAGATAAGCATTTACACCTATTTTATTAGATTTAGAGCTATTTTGGCCCTCGTTCAAGGTTGATCAAACCAAGGTTGAAAATATGCATTTTTGTCGACTTTCTCAGAATTAAGTTTTCAAAGTGGATTTCGGTATCTATTTGAGAGATAAGCATGGACAAATATTTTTATGAGATTCATATCTATTTTGGCCCTCATTCAATGTTGGTCAAACCAAGGTTGAAAATGTGCACTTTTGTCGACTTTCTCAGAATTGAGTTTTGAAAGTGGATTTAGGTACCCATTTGGGAGATAAGCATGGACACCTATTTCTATGAGATTTAGAGCTATTTTGGCCCTTGTTCAAGGTTGGTCAAACCAAGGTTGAAAAGATGCACTTTTGTGGACTTTATTGTAATTAAGTTCTTAAAGTTGGATTAGGTACCCATTTGAGGGATGAGCATGAACAGTTATTTTTATGACATTTGCAGCTATTTTGGGCCTCATTCTAGGTTGGTCAAACCAAGGTTGAAAATATGCACTTTTGTCGACTTTCTCGAATTTGAAATTTTTAAGTATATCTAGATACCCATTTGAGAGATAATCATAGACACCTATTTTTATGAGATTTGGAGCTATTTTGGACCTTGTTTAAGGTTGGTCAAACCAAAGTTGAAAAGATGCACTTTTGTCAACTTTCTCAGAATTGAGTTTTAAAAGTGGATGTTGTTACCCATTCGAGAGATAAGCATGGAGACCTATTTTTATGAGATTTGGAGCTATCTTGGTCCTCATTCAAGGTTTGTCAAACCTAGTTTGAAAATATGCACTTTTTTTTACTTTCTCGCATTTGAGTTTTAAAAGTGGATTTCGGTACCCATTTGAAAGATAAGCATGGACAACTATTTTTATGAGATTTGGAGCTATTTTGGCCCTTGTTCAAGGTTGCTCGACCTAAGGTTGTAAATATGCAGTTTTGTTGACTTTCTCGGAATTGAAATTTTAAATTAGATTTAGATACCCATTTGAGAGATAAGCATGGACACTTATTTTTATGAGATTTGGATCTATTTTGTCCCTCATTCAAGGTTGTTCAAAACAAGGTCGAAAATATGCACTTTTGTTGACTTTCTTAGAATTGAATTTTGAAAGTGGATTTACGTACTTATTTGAGAGATAAGCATGGACACCTATTTTTATGATATTTGGAGTTATTTTGGCCCTTATTCAATGTTCCTCAAACCAAGATTAAAAATATGCACTTTTGTTGACTTTCTCGAAATTGAGTTTCGAAAGTGGATTTAGGTACCCCGTAGAGAGATAACAAGGGACGCCTATTTTATGATATTTGGATCTATTTTGTTCCTCGTTCAAGGTTTTTCAAAACTACTAATCTATCACAGTAATCTAGGGACTAAAACATAGTCTCATAAGATATTTCAGACAATTAAGCATGAAAATGGCATAATGGTGCTGCAATAGGACTAGCAGCTCTGTATATTCAATAAAGAATGAGTAATACAATACAATGATCATGCAAGATGCATGAATTCCAAGAAAATTAGAACTCCCAAGGAGGTCATTTGAATTGAATTAATGGGTGTAACTTAACTGACTGTAAGCCATAATAAAACACTTAGTTAACCAACTGATCAAGTGCAGATCGACTCAAATGAGTCCTAACTGAAGTTGGAGTTAAATGGATGACTGAGTCCAAATGAAAGTAGCTCAGACACATGTCACTACATGCAAACCAACAAGTGGTAGTACATCATTAACTCCAATGAACCCCGATGAGGTTAACTGAAGTCAAACAGGCCATCAAAGGTGGTTGGAGGTGCCCCTGTTGACTCCAGTTCATAAATATTAATAAAAATAATCAATATATTGAATGGATGCACCTTCACCACTCAGCGTAACTAATTGTAACCATTAGTTAGCAATTAGGTGCATTTATGACACTCAGATCACTCCCGGAGTGCTCCTTGTTTGAAGGAGGAAGCCCAGTTAGCCTCCCTGAATGAAGGAGAAGGCTTAGTTGGCCCCCTTGACTAAAGGTAGGAATGGGTGTGCTCATGTTGATGTCATAGTGTGCTCATATGATTCTGATTAATTCAATAAAAATTAGGATAGTGGTTTAACAAGGTCAAATTAACCAAATTAAGTGTGCATGGTGGGTAAATGTCTCTAACACCCCCCCTCAAGCTATACTCAATAGAAGAAGAAACATAAAGTGCATGAAATGCTAGGGCCTTGGAAACTAAGGCCATAGTTCACCCTATACAATAATGTAACTCAAACAATGCTCAAAAATAAATCTAATTGAGGAAAAGAGGGAAAACCCAGTGGGAAAAAACCCCCCTTAGGCTGAACACTGAAAGTAGTCTGATCACCTTGATGAACTCACTCCCAACAGTAAATGAAGGTAAGTGAACTTATTTTCTAAAAATATCTTGGTGAATATGTCTGCAATGTGCTCATCAGTCGGGCAGTATTGTAGAATGATGGTTTTGTCATGCACTAATTCCCTGATATAGTGCATGTGTATCTCTACATGCTTGGTCCTCTTCCTAGTAATTGGATATGTGGATATATTAATAGAATTTTGATTGTCAAAAAAGAGGAAATTTGAAAAATTACTACCAATATCAAACTCTGAAAGAATTCCTTGCAACCAAACAGCTTGGATGCAAGCATTCACCGCTCCTCAGTACTCAGCCTCTGTTGAAGACAATGCTATGGTGGCCTGCTTTTTTCTAGACCAGAAAATAAGGCCACCACCAAAAATGAAGACATATCTATAAGTATACTTTTTATCAATAAAATCACCCTCCCAATCGGAATCTATGTAACCAACCAGCTCTAGCTCAGAGTTTGTAGCATAGTGAATGTTGTAGGTCTTGGTTCCCTGAATATACTGGAGGATCCTCTTGGCTTCCTTCCAATGAAGATCATGGGGCTGCTACATGTATATTGACATATCATTCACTGCATAACATATATTAGGCTGAGAATGAGTCAAGTACAACAAGCTACCAATCAGTTGTCGAAAAATAGTGCAGTCCATGGGGGTGTGATTTTTCTTTCTTCATGGTTGATCCCTGAAAGTAAAGGGAATGGAGAAGCTTTACATTCAGCCATGTTAAAATTTACTAACAGATTTAATATGTATTTGGACTGGGTGACCATTATCCCATCAAAATTTTTCTCAATTTTGAGCCCCAAGAAATGCTTTAAGAGCCCCAAATCACTCATTTCAAATGCATTATGGAGAGCCATTTTGATGACTGAAATAGAAGTAACTGTGCTACCCGTGATCAGTAAGTAAAAAAAATATAAAACAATAATAATCAAATTACCATCAGAATACTGTATATACACATCTGGATCTGATCTACACCTTTGGAAGTTTTGCGAGAGAAGGAAGGCATCCATCTTGGAATACCACTCTCTTGGGGCCTGTTTTAACCCATATAGTGACTTCATTAGTTTGCAAACCAAATATGGATCAGAAATTTATCCTTTATGATGATTCATGTATATCTCCTAATGAATATATCCATCCAAAAAGGTAGACTTAACATCCATATGATGCACTTCTCAGTGCTTAGATGCAGAAATTTCCAAAACTAGGCGGACGGAGTCCATTTTTGCAACCGGTGCAAAGTTCTCATGGTAATACACACCTTGGACCTGGGAGAAAAATTTTGGAACCAGCCATGCCTTATATTTATAGGTGCTTCCATCAGCAGAAACATTAGTCTGAAACACCCACTTGCATTGAACCAATTTTCTCCCCCGAGGAAGAGAAACTAGCTCCCAAGTAGTGTTTTTCTAAAGAGAATTCATCTCTTCATCTATGGAAACTTGCCATCTCAGATACTTTCGAGCATGGTAGTAAGACTTAGGGTCTGAAATTATTATCAAATAAAAAGATTCAGAATGCAAATAATCAGGACAAGAGAGCGCAATACCTTCTCTTTGGAAATCATACCGGGTTCTTCTTGGATCATTCAGATTTCCAATGTTATCACCTGCGGGGTAGAGTGTCTGTCGGGCCCAAGTTGGGAGATGATTTTGCACTTCAGGTTATAATTCAACATATTATGTTTTTTGTACACTAATATTAGAAATCATAGGATCCAAATCAGGTTCATCACCCCCAATTACATCATCCAAAGTTTCAGTAGAATAGGAAGGAAATTCAACAGTTTTCTCCTTCACTAGTTCCGCCTCTTGAAGAGGCTCATCGAACATGACACTCATTTCAATGATGATATTTTTTGTTTTTATATACAACATCTTGAAAACTTTATATTCATCAGGATATACAATAAAAATACATTCTATGCTTTGCGGTTGCAAATCCCTCCTTTTATCAAGAAGAATTTGGGCCCATGCAGTGGACCCAAACACCCTCGGTTTGACATATCTGGCTTGTGTCCAAAATATGCTTCAAGAGGGGTCTTCCCTTTCATGGATGAGTGTGGCACCCTATTTTGAATATATTCTGCAGCATGCATGGCTTCAACCCACAAATTTGCAGCCAATTTCTTTGATTCCAACATACAAGTGGTCATCTTCTTGAGAGATCGATTCTTCCTCTCCGCTACACCATTCTACTGGGGAGTGTAGGGGACTGAATGCTGGATATGAATACCACTTTGGGAACATATATGCAGTAAATCATTACTAAAATACTCCCTACCATTATCAGATCTTAAAATCTTAATCTTTTTTCCATATGCATTCTCAATCAGGGCCTTCAATTCAGTGAATATTTTCAAGACTTCCGACTTCTTTTTGATAAAAAAGACCCATGTGTATCTGGAAAAGTCATCAATGAAAGTTAGAATGTACCTTGATCCATTCATGGATGTGATAGGCATGGGACTACTGATATCAGACTGTATCAGTCCCAATATGCATGATGCTCTGCTTTCCTTCCCCCGATCGAACTTATGCTCAGGGTGCTTTCCAAGAACACAACCCTTGCATATTCCAGTGGTAGCTTTAATGACCAGGAGGCCTTCAACCATAGAATTATTCTGTAATTGCTGCGAGTATTTGAATTTGATATGGTCAAACCTCTCATGCCACAATCTACTAACTTCATTTCCATGAGTCAGCAATGCGGTGGGCTTTGCATTTGCCACAAAATGGGAGAATTCGTAGGCTTTTACATGATGGTTTGCAAGGCCTTTCGCTACAAGTTTTTCAGTTGCAAGTTCTGTGATCTCTACATCATCTGGGATAAAGGAGACTCTCTTGGGCACTCTCGTATGTATCATTTGATACACACTTAGGAGGTCTCATGCAAGAGATGGTACATATAGAACATTGGAAAAATAACCATGCTCAAGATCTACAGTACCTTGTCCTTCGGATATGATTGTGGAGTCATCTCCCACATGGATGGGAATGGATTTGTTGGACTCCAAAGATGAGAAAGAGTCTCTTTCAGCCATCATGTGATTCAAAGCTTTAGAATCTATCAAGAGTGCTTTGGACTTCGAAGTGATTTCCATGATAGCATGACCTCTTTCATGTTGTGGTTCCCGATCTTGTTGATCTCTCCTCCGAAAGCTTTCAGGAAGATTGATGTGATTTTTCTCAAGATGAGATGTAGCTTCATCAAGTTTCTTTTTCATGCAGGCATGTTTAGGGTGGAAGCCCTTCCCGCAGTATGAACACTTGACTTTTTTCTTTCCATGATTCCCTTTACTTTTGTTCTTCTTTGAGCCAGAAGGCTCTTCATGCTGCTGGTTTTCAACTTTAGGCTTAGGAGCTTTGAATTTGGTTTTTGGGTTCTTCTGCTACTTTCCTTTACCCTTCAAATATTTGGGCCTCGAGATATAGAGGGCTTGATCATGGGAGGATATGATTATCCCCATCTGGACAAGTTTATAATGTTCACTTGTTAGGGACTCAATGAAGGCATTGAGTGAAGGAATCTCCCATCCAGGGGTTGTGAGCTTCCCCACACATAATGTAGAGACAAACACCGAATAATCAGCTCTAAGTTTGGAGAGAATGGCGAGGATGATCTGATCATCCTCCTTATCCACCATAAATTGCTTCAAGGATAAGACAATATGCTTGAAATTTGTAAAAAAATCGTGTAAGGTCTCAAAATTGGAAGGGTGGAGAGACAACTTGTTTTCAAGCTAGTAAACTCTTAAATCATCCTGTTTTCCATACAGGGTGTCCAATTTGTCCCAAATTTTTTTAGAGTATTCAATCCCAATGATCCATAAGGATATTGGTGGCCACCCACCTATTCCTCTTGGACCCCCACCATTGTTTCTTTCAGTTTTTTAGTTTCCTTAATTGTACCACAATTTGCTATTTCTGGCAGTTTTCGGGTCCTAAACTTCCGGAGCCGTTTTGAGGCCCCAAACGACGTTTTTTTGGGATCGAATGGTCGGGAAAACATGAGTTTGTTTTAGACACAGTATTTGTTATATAAGGGTGTATTCCTTAAAAATATCTTTCTAACGATGTATCATGCATGTTAAACGGAAGTAGTATGCTAAGACCCCAGGAAATTGATGTACCAAGTTACCCAACGGGGCCCACATTAAGGCGTTTCACCTCCTAGGGTTAGGTTTTTGGATGTGTAGGGTTTCCATTGTTTCTCAATAATATATAAGACTTCGAGCCTCATTGTAATAGAGAGTTCAGAGGCATGTAGCCGCCACATCTCTTCTCAGAGATCAGCTACCAGCACTCTAGCTAGTTTATTTCCATTTTGTATGTAAACAAGTTTCAGTTATTGATTAATGAAATGAAGTGCTATTTCCACTCCATATTTGTTTCTATGGTTATTTGTGTATTCTGTTGCATTCCTGCATAAATCCAGATCAGTGGTATTAGAGCAATCTGCTCTTTCTCGATCCTTGTTTTCATGTCCCCAACGAGAGCAGGGTATAAAGAGTTAGGACTCGATCTGGTTGAACCTTTGCAAGATCAGCCTCACAAATCTCGACGACCACCCATGGGGGATGAAAATAAAGTTGAGGGCACAAAATATCCTATCAAAATGTTGCTTGAGGAGGCCCTTGAAAAACAAAGGAACGCGATCATGGATAACTTCTCTCAGATCCTTCAACGACTTCCCATTGGTTGTGCATCTGCATCTAGGAGCCACTCTGGAGACGCAACCCCTTTTAAGGTACAATCAAACTTAGACATTCCCATATTTGATGGTCAAATAGATGCAAATGTCGTATATATATGGTTGAATCTATTAGAAGGATATTTCTTGGTTCATGACTTTTCTGACTAGGAAAATATTACTTTTTCTCTACTCAAAGCCACCCCCCATGTCAAGGACTGGTGGGAAACCTACTATGAGAGAAAGGAAGAGGAGGAACCCTATTTTTTCTCAGCCATACCCACTTGGAATTATTTCTGAGATGCCATAAAGGGACAATATTATCCAATGGGGAGATATGAGGACAAGTACATCCAATGGACTATGCTGCAGCAGCAAAGAAATCAAGATGTGCATGAGCTGACGAATATGTTCCATACCCTACGCACCAGGTTGGGTATCAAAGATTCAGAGAAACATTTGGTGCTGAAGTACTGCAGTTGTCTGCACAGATACATTCAAGAGGGAATGGAGTTCCTCGACATCTCCTCACTTGGTACGGCATATCAGTATGCTGCCAAAATTGAGCAAAAATTCAAACAGAAAAAGTGAGACTTTGGATCTGCGAATCAGAATCAAGGGAAAGGTGCCCCCAAAGCACAGAACCAAGGACATAACCAAGTCATGGCCACTCAAGAAAACTTTCCAAAGCTGTAAGCAAAGAGAAACACTGCAAAGCTGAAGAAGGAAGCGGGAAAGTGGTGCGAGTTCCATAAGAGCCCCACACACAACACAAGTGAGTATCAGGCTAAGAAGTCACTGGTGGCTAAGATAAAGGCTTATGAATCAGATGCATACTATGACACTAAATCAAAACCCAAGAAGGGGAATGACAGAGGGAGGAAGATTATTAATGCATATCCCAATGCCATTGTTGCCACCATGAAGATCCACAAGGAAGAACTAGAAGATTCAGAGGAGGAGGAGCATCTTTTCCACTCCTAGATGTGGGTAAAGGGTTCCTCGCTACAGTTCATTGTTGACCGTGGGAGCCAAAAGAACCTGATTTCAGTAGAGGTCATGAAGTGGTTGGGTTTTTCGGCTACAGCAGACCCACAACCGTACACCATCGGGTGGCTTCACCAAGGACGAGATTTTCACGTCGGCCAACAGTTCCACCTTCCCTACAACATCAAGCCCTTCACCGATGAGTTATTATGTGATATTGCTCCTCTTGATGTTTATGATGTATTATTAGGTCAACCATACTTATGGAAGCAACATGATGTGTATGAGTCCCAACATCGTGCTGTTATTATTACATTGGGAAATAATTTGTACAGGATACCAAAGGTACCACCCCCTGCTGCTATCTCTTTGGTTACTGCAAAACAATGTAATAAGCTCATTTCCAAAACTAGGAAGTTTGTTTTCTTGATGATCTGCCCTCAGTGGAAGAAGAATATCATGGCCACAACCTCCAGACAGGGCCCCTCCGCATGATAGAAACAAATGGACAAGGTCATGGAGGAGTGCCGGGACATATTCACCTCACCCACCGGGGTGCCTCTCCACTGCCAGGTTAAACACCCCATCGATCTGACCCTAGGTCTGCAACTTCCCAATGGACTGATCTATCGATGCTCTATTCTGGAGAATGATGAAATCAAGAGGAAAATTCAGGAGTTGCTACAGAAGAGTCACATCCGTCCAAGTTCATCGCCCTATGGGATCCCGATCGTGTTGGTACAGAAGAAGGATGGGACTTGGATACTTTGTATTGAATTTCGGGTGTTGAACAAGATCACTGTCCATAATAGGTACCCAATCCCACGGATTGATGACCTCCTGGACCAGCTTAAAGGGGAAAAATATTTTAGCAAGATCGACTTAAAGTCCAAGTATCACCAGGTACCGATCGAACTGACCGATGTGTGGAAGACTTCCTTCAAAGCCAAGGAGGTCCTTTTCGAATGGTTGGTCATGCCGTTTTAGATGATGAATGTTCCTGTAACCTTCATGAGACTGATGGATGACATCTTGCGGCCATTCACCAACTCATTTGTAGTAGTGTACTTGGATGACATCCCGATCTTCAGCCAAACTTGGGAAGAGCACCTCCCCCACATCCGAGAGGTCCTCCAAACATTGCGACAACACAAGTTGTGTGCCAATTTGGACAAGTGAACTTTTGGCATGACCCAGGTTCAATATTTGGGATACATTATTGATGAGTGTGGGTTACATGTGGATCCAACCAAGATCCAAGTCATTCAGGATTGGCCAGCCCCAACTACTCTAACAGAGCTTTGCAGCTTTCTGGGCCTTGCTAATTTCTACCATAGGTTCATGCTGGGATTCTCTCATATCACTTGGCCCTTGAGTCAAGTCACCAAGGGAGGAGCAAAAGCAAAATTCTTTTGGTCAAAAAATCAACAGAAGGCGTTTGCAGAATTGAAACATTGCCTCTGTTGTGCCCCAGTGCTCACATTACTAGACTTGCAACAACCATTTGAGATCAAGACATATGCCTTTGACTATGCTATTGGGGCATTCCTTACTCAACAAATGAATCCAATGGAATATCACAGTCAAACAATGTCTGACATAGTCTGTAAATATACCACTTATGACAAAGAGATGTATTCCATTGTATAGGCTTGATGACAATGGAAGCATTACATTTTGGGGAAGGAAATGATCATCCACACAAACCACCGACCCTTGCATTTCATGTAGACACAAGGGAAGTTACAGAATGATCACCATCAGAAGTGGTCCACATATCTACAATAGTTTCATTTGAACATCAAGTATAAGAAGAGAAGCACCAATAATGTTGCAGACTGCCTCAGGCGACCATCGATCGTGGCGACACCGACTGTGCTCAACTCTTGTGGGCACAAGACTTTTGATTGGCCACTTCTCTACAAGACTGATCCAGAATTCAGCCACACATACCAGACGCTCTTGGAGGGAAACCAAGTTCCAAAATTTCACCTGTAGGATGTACTACTATGTCACATGGGACACCTTTGTGTTCCTTCAAGTGAGCGTGACAATATGATTTGGGAAGCGCACTACAGTCGGGCGCTAGGCATTTCGGGGTTAAGAAAATATTGGCAGTACTATAGAAGTATTTCTATTAGCCGAACCTTCGATAAGAAATCGAGAAGTACATCTGATCCTGCAATTCCTACGCCATTGCCAAACCATCCATCAAGAAGCAAGGCCTCTATACTCCATTTACTACCCCTAGTCGACCTTGGGAATCCATCTCCATGGATTACATCTCATGCCTTCCTTCTACTAAGAACGACAACGACTGTGTGTTTGTGGTCGTTGATAGATTCTCATAGATGGCCATAATGGTGGCCTGCAAGAAGAATATCACAGAAGAAGCCACTGCTAAACTCTTCTTTGAATGAGTGTGGGTACACTTTGGGATCCCACAATCTATAATCTCAAACTGAGACAGCAGGTTCCTTAGTACATTTTGGTCTAGCCTATGGTCAATGCTAGACACCAAGCTCATAAATTCCATAGCTTTCCATCCCCAGGCTGATGGCCAGACAAAAATCATCAACAGGATGATCATACACATTTTGCGCATGTACAACTCAAAGCATACACACACATGGGATGAGAGCCTCCCCTATGTACAACATAGATATAACCGGGCCCTCCACAACTCAACCAACCACAGCACCTTTCAAGTGGGCTTGGGATTCCAGCCACTATGTCCCATTGACGTAGCCATGCCATTTGCAGCTACTCAGGATGATTCAGCTCATATCCAGTCTGAAGTTTCCAAGGAAAACCGCTTCATTGAATGCATTTAGCACATTCACCAACAGTTTCATGACATATTGGATAGATCCAATACTAAGTACAAGCAGTGACATGATCAGCATCAGGTGCAACACAACTTCTAGGTGGGCGACAAAGTGTGGCTACATTTGCAAAAGGAGCGCCTCGCGGGACACCACCGCAAGCTTTGCCCGCTCCAATATGGGACCTACACCATCACCAAGGATGTCAAGGACAATGCCTTCAAGCTCAGTATTCCACCATTCCTTGGTTTGCACCCACTGTTCAATGTGGACCACCTTCGGCCCTACTTTCCACCTCTACTAGACACATCAAACATGGCAGAACAACTCACACCAACAGAGTTAAACCCCAACTGCATGGAACAATCCACAACTAATCGGATTATGGACACACAGATCAAGAAGAATCACCAGTAGAAGATCCAACTATATCGAATTGTTAAAGCAGGCCAACTCCTTCACCAGGGAAAGTGGCTCACCAAGGACCAAGTTCAACATAAGTTTCCTCATCTCATGGAGGAACTCAATTCAATGGGGACCATTGCTTCCTAAGGGGGGAGGAATGATCCAGGAGGATATTGGTGGCCACCCACCTATTCCTCTTGGACCCCCACCATTGTTTCTTTCATTTTTCCAGTTTCCTTAATTGTAGCACAATTTACTATCTTTGGCAGTTTTCGAGTCCTAAACTTCCAGAGCCGTTTTGAGGCCCTAAACGACATTTTTTCGGCATCGAATGGTCAGGAAAATATGAGCCCATTTCGGACATGATATTTGCTGATTATGGATGTAGTCCTTAAATATATATTTCTAATGATGTATAGGCCTTCGAGCCTCATTGTAACAGAGAGTTGAGAGGCATGTAGCCACCACATCTCTTCTCAGAGATAAGCTACCAGCACTCTAGGTAGTTTATTTCCATTCTATATGTAAACAAGTTTCAATTATTGATTAATGAAATGAAGTGTTATTTCTGCTGCATATTTGTTTCTATGGTTATTTGTGTATTCTGTTGCGTTCCTACATAAATCCAGATCATCCGAGAGATGGAAAAGAACATCCCGAGAATTAGAGAGGCACAAGAATATGAATGCTTCATCTTTCTTGTTCAAGAATCTGGCTTTTTCTATCACATGAGTAGGATCTTCTTCAATGTCCATAGTGATGTGGTAGATTCCTCTAGCATGTAGCTAGATCTCCATGTCTCCTTCCATGAATGGAAATCGAACGGATTCAAGAGTTTGACGGAATAAGCCATCTCAAAATACTGTAGCGAATGCTTTTCACTTGTTAAAACTTGCAAATCACAACAAAAGGGGCACCGTAAGGTTGGACAGCCTGCACATTTTAGGCTTTCATCACACCCAGCATAATTGATCAAGTAAGCTTGATCAACAATTTCTTTACTTGGGGTATTAAGTGGTAAGCCTTAGCTTCTGGTGCAGTGCTGGAATTTTGAGCTTTTGCTCAATTTTTCATGCAAGATCTGTCAAAAACCATGTTTTTGAGAGATCTGATCTTCGTCCTACTGTGAGATCCGATACCATATTAATCTGTCACAATAATATAGGTACTGAAACACAATCTCATAATGGTGCTACAATAGGAGTATCAACTCTGTATATTCAATAAGGAATGAGTAATACAATACAATGATCATGCAAGATGCATGAATGCCAAGACAATTTGAATTTCCAAGGAGGTCATTCGAATTGAATGAATGGTTGTAGCTTAACTGACTGTAAGCCATAGTAAAACAATTAGTTAACCAACTGATCAAGTGCAAATTGACTCAACTGAGTCCTAAGTGAAGTCAGAGTGCAATGGATGACTGATTATAACTGAAAGTAGCTCATACACATGTCACTTCATCCAACCAACAAGTGGTAGCACATCATTAACTCCAATGAACCTCGATGAGGTTAACTGAATTCAAACTGGCCATCAGAGGTGGTTGGAGGCACCTCTGTTGACTCCAGTTCATAAATATTAATAAAAAAAATCAATATAATGAATGGAGGCACCTTCACCACTTAGCTTAACTGATTGTAACAATCAGTTAACAATTAGGTCCATTTATGACACTCAGATCACTCCCGGAGTTCTCCTTGTTTGAAGGAGGAAGCCTAGTTAGCCTCCCTGAATAAAGGAGAAGGCTTAGTTGGCATCCTTGACTGAAGGTAGGCGTGGGTGTGCTCATGCTGATGTCATAGTGTGCTTATCTAATGTCGATTAAGTTAATAAAACTTAGGATAGTGTTTTAACAAGGTCAAATTGACCAAATTAAGTGTGCATGGTGGGTAAATGTCTCCAACAAAAACAAGGTTAAAAATATGCACTTTTGTCGAATTTCTTGAAATTGAGTTTTGAAAGTAGATTTAGATACCCATTTGAGAGATAAGCATCGACAACTATTGTTATGATATTTGGAGCTATTTTGGCCAGTGTTCAAGGTTGGTTAAACCAAGGTTGAAAGATGCACTTTTGTCAAATTTCACATAATTGAGTTTTGAGAGTGGATTTAGGTACCAATTTGAGAGATAAGCATGGACACCCATTTTTATGAGATTTGGAGTTATTTTGGCCCTTGTTAAAGGTTGGTCAAACCAAGGTTGAAAACATGCACTTTTGTCGACTTTCCCGAAATTGAGTTTTGAAAGCGGATTTAGCTACCCATTTGAGAGATAAGCATGGACACCTATTTTTATGAGATTTGAATCTATTTTGGCCTTCGTTCAAGATTGGTCAAACCAAGGTTGAAAATATGCACTTTTGTCGACTTTCTCGGAATTGAAATTTTAAAGTAGATTTAGATACCCATTTGAGAGATAAGCATGGACACCTATTTTTATGAGATTTGGGGCTATTTTGGCCCTCATTCAAGGTTGGCCAAACCAACGTTAACACATATTTCATTAAATTTGTAAATATATAGTGGATCTAGGTCTTAAGAAATTTAAATAGATTGATTTTTTCAAATTGAGTAAAGCCTTAAACTTGGTTTCATTACATTATTTATGTTAATATTATTATAGTTTGTATTAAAAGCTAAGTTGGTTAAAGTTATTTAATTACATTGATATTGTGTATGCTATTATGATTAACCAATTTAATATAATTTGATATAGTAACTACTATGTTTGTGTTGAGTTATTATGCAAGTAAAAGGTTGGCACAATTTTAGAATGACCTAGGGAAAAACTATTTAATAACATAATAACAATATGTTTGTTACTATGACAATTTAAATTCAATATATAGTTAGCAAATGTTGCATGTGTTGAGTACCATGTTTTATTGATGATGATGATGGTTGTTAATGTCCAATAAGACCAAGTTTGGTATGTCTGACTTTAAGAAAAATTATTTGGTTTGCTTTAAGGTTGTATTCATATGCTGAAAACGCTTGAAGAGAAGAGTTATGAGCTCACCATAATTATGGATTGTAAGAAGGCTAGGAAGACCTATATTGCAACAAATATTATGAAACTGAAATCTAATATGGGTGTATGCAAGACACTCCAAGATAAAGTGATTTTCATTTGCAATGGTCATAGTCCCACATAGATGGAAAATTATTTATGCCCACTTCATTTTAGGAATCGTTCAACGCTCTATTTCACTATGGAGCTCATGAGAGTGCATTCTTAATATCTTGGGTATATTAATTTTTTACTTTGAACTAGTCAATAAACAAAGGTAGTTTTGATATTCTAGATCAATTTTAATGACCTACTTATAATATCTTAATTTTTTTAACATATATATCCTTATCGCACCATGTTTTTCTTTAAACTTTGAAGTAACAATATTTTTTAGATTATTAATATTTTGTAGAATGACATTTTTATCGATATCCCAATGGTTTTGACTAGATATTTAAGTGCATTTATGGAATCTATGATATCACATGTTATTTATCATGTACTTCTACATCAGAAACCTAGTCATAGACATGCTCTCTATGGGTGAAAGACCCACTTCAATTAGGAGAATAAGGTAGGGAGTATTGATTTTAATTTTGAGGTTATAAGTTACAAAATGTTACTAGATTTTCTCAATCATTCTCCAAGATTCTCTAGAGATGCTACAACCTCAAAACTTCATAACCATATTATATTACAAAGTTGGAAACATTTCATAATCGACGAGATAAAATATTATATATTTAGTGTATGTTTAAGTTTATTATTTTAACAATCAAAGTCAATTATAAATTACAATAACAACATAATCTATTTTCATTATTTTATTTTTATTTTTCTATTAAAAGTTTAGTAGGATTATGTCATGAATAAGTTTGTGAAAAAAAATTGTTCCATATAAAGTTATTTAATGGCATTAATAATCAATGTTCTTACTATTGTTAACTTGCATTTTCATTATAATTTGATATTATATTAATTATTGTGTCTAAATTGAGTTTCCATTGTAAGTCTAGGAGATTGGCATCAGTAAATTATAGTGATATATAATGTTGTGGAATTGTAGCATAATACCCACATTGTATTTGTTATTACAACAATTTTAGTTATTGTAATAGTATCTAGTTTTGCCTTTGTTTAGTATGATGTTTTATTTTAAGAATTTGGCACCACTTTATAGTCCACAAAAAAAATTATGAACTTAAAGTCTATGTTTTACCCTTGTGATGATCAAAATAAATTATGAATTAGAATAGAAACACAATTTATTTTCATTATCATTGTATTAAAAATTATGCTGATGAATGTTTACTTTGACAATAAGATTAATGTGCGAGAAATTTCAAATAGCATATAAATTATAAAAAAATGGTTTATCAAAGGAACCAAAAACCTTAGGATGTTGATGGCGAATTAATCTCTGAATTATGTCAGAAGATGTGATGAATAATTATCTTTAGACAGTTCTTACTATTTTTTATGATCTTGGAGGTTTAAATCTATGATTTTTTGCTTTTAGAGTAAATGTAAAATCAGTTTTGGTTGTTACTATTTTGGTCAATTTTTTATATAGTTTTGGAGGAGGTGGATTAATCATGAACTTAAGAAGAATGTATTTTTCGTTCAATTATGAATAGAAATATGATTTTTTCCCGAGGAAAAAAATTTATTTAATGATATTGATGTTAGTAATATATCTAGTGTTTATTAATAAATAAAAAATTTAACAATCAAAATCAATTATGAATTATACTAGAAACAATGTAGTACAGTGGGATGCTTTCCAATAAAAGAGGAAACTAAAAAGGAAAACTAACTAAAGTAGTTATAGAAAGTATTAAGTATTTACTCATGTAGTCATGTAGTGTTTGGACATGATAATATGAAAAGAGTATATTAGTATTCCTCTATAACTTGGATTCCTTACAATATATATATTATCATTAATATTTATATTTCTATATTAAAACAAAGTTCATCAAGACTTGGCTCATGAATAATAAATCGTATGAAAAAATATTACGTATAAAGTTATTTAACTACATATTAATATTATGTTTGTTACTATTATTAACCATTTTAATAATGACACAAGTGTTACCTATTTACCTGTGTTGAGTATAAGTTATTATACTAGTACAATGTTGACATCACTTTAAATTCTATACAAGAGAACATTTTATAAGTCTAGTTGTGTTGTTCAATGATCAAAATCAAATTATGATGAATTAGAATGCAATATTAATATTATGTTTGTTACTATTATTAACCATTTTAATAATGACACAAGTGTTACCTATTTATCCGTGTTGAGTATAAGTTATTATATAAGTACATTGTTGACATCACTTTAAAGTCTACAAGAGAACATTTTATAAGTCTAGTTGTGTTGTTTAATGATCAAAATCAAATTATGATGAATTAGAATGCAATATTAATATTATGTTTGTTACTATTATTAACCATTTTAATAATGACACAAGTGTTACCTATTTATCCGTGTTGAGTATAAGTTATTATATAAGTACATTGTTGACATCACTTTAAAGTCTACAAGAGAACATTTTATAAGTCTAGTTGTGTTGTTTAATGATCAAAATCAAATTATGATGAATTAGAATGCAATATTAATATTATGTTTGTTACTATTATTAACCATTTTAATAATGACACAAGTGTTACCTATTTATCCGTGTTGAGTATAAGTTATTATATAAGTACATTGTTGACATCACTTTAAAGTCTACAAGAGAACATTTTATAAGTCTAGTTGTGTTGTTTAATGATCAAAATCAAATTATGATGAATTAGAATACAATATTAATATTATGTTTGTTACTATTATTAAACATTTTAATATTGACACAAGTGTTACCTATTTACCTATGTTGAGTATAAGTTATTTTACTAGTACAATGTTGACATCACTTTAAAGTCTATAAGAGAACATTTTACAAGTATAGTTGTGTCATTTAATGATCAAAATCAAATTATGATGAATTAGAATGAAATATAGTACGATTCGATTTATATCAAATATAAGAAGGAATATTAGGAAAAACTCAATTCAAACTGCATTGCAAGTGTCTTGTATTTATTCATGGACCATGCATAAAAGATATTGTTTTTAAATGCATTATTGAATTTGATTATGAACATTTGATATAGTGAGAATTTATGTTGATATAAACAAAACATTGAAAAGTCAAATATTGATTGGTGTTATGTATTATGCATAAAAAAGCGTGATATAAATTAACATTAAAGTTAAACCCAAAATTTGTATATATATATATATATATATATCTAGTAAATAATATAAAATTCCTCAAAAAATAACATCAAGAGAATATTTGATATATAACAAACAATGAAAAGTGTTTCTTAATGTATATCAATATCTCCTTCAAAGAACAAAATTAAATTCATGGATCATCTCCTTCTAATCTCACTATATTTGCAAGTAGATCAAGTACAAATTCTACACCAAATTTATTTATCTTGGTCTTATTGCATTGTTCTTTCTTTGGAATCCATGCCCAAACTATGGTATTAATTGGAATAGATACAAGTTCCGTGTCTTCAGGATTTGGTACCCAATATTGTTCTAAAAATTTTCCCTTGTATTTCCATGAAGTAGGCTTCCACCAGTCAACCTTAACATGAAGAGTCACACTTTCATCATCCTCGAATATATCTAAGGTGTCTTTTGCCATCCAAGTCATCTCTCCTTCATCCTCATTTCCTGATCTAACAAGTAACATATTTCCTTTCTCAATGCCAATCATAGAATTGAATATTGGATTTGTCTTGTTGCTCTTGGGTCCAACAAATACCAGTTCACTTGTTACATTATCAAAATCCCCGTCCATAATACTTGAGATTACATTGAGTGCATTACAATTAGCATTGACAATATGTCTTGTCTTGGACCAGAAATCCTCAGAAGATGATCCACTTCCATCCACTATTGTATGATCATTGTAGATTTCATCTAATGTATCAAGTGTGTATCAAAAACTCTTTCCCAATACTCTACTTTTTTTTTCCATTCCTCTGTTACAATTTCAAATTCTCATTGCCAATAGTGTCTTTCCACATTTTTATGTATGATGTTATTTATTCCTTTAGTTATTTTAAATATACATCATTCTCCTTGTGGCCTAAGAAAGATGGATTCCCCATGGGAAATTTAGGTCGACCTTCATCATCTATATTCCACAACTCTACCGGTTCTGACCATGCAATATCTCTAATTGATTCTTTATACCTCATCACTGGAACATCATTAAGTATAATAAATTGAAAGTACTGAACATAAAGATGTCCAACTAGTGCATCTTTTCTCTCCTTGATGTATCCATTAAGGAAACTTTTGAATTCATACACTTTCTCAATAAGTGTAGGTGGAAAGACTCTTTTTTCTTCTATTGTGTGATATGTAACCATCATTTCAGGTAAAGTATATATATATATTTACTTTTCAAGTTGGAAGACATTATTTCATAGGTTCCATCTATGTCTTCATGGGTGTGACCCACAAGCAAGATCCCAACCTCAATAGTGATGAAGACACCAAGTGCAGTTAATAGTGATAGAAACATGAAAACATAATGATTCTTATTATCACTTACAGCATTGTCCAACTATAAAAACAAATGTGGAGGAAGAGGTTTGAAATCAACATTCTAATTTTTTTTATCTTACTTGAGATAGAAAATCATCCTTGTACACTCTACATTTTGAGTAAATAGAGACTTCAAGTAATGCATTTGAAAGTGGGTTTCTTGAACTTCTACTCTCATAAAGGAGATCACCATACATATCAAGGTGTGGGTCTTCAAGGTCCCTCAAGCACTTTATAAGAGATGTAATGGTAAATTGTGACCCCATGTGTACAAATTGTAGGGATAAATGACCAAACCCTCATGTGTTATGCCCATGTGTTAGCATACCTATCAATGACAAACCCAAGTTTGTTCCTGCAACAGATTTTGATTTGACACATAATCTTGATATCGAAGTCTTTGTTTTGTCCATTTTATCATGGATAATGCTCAAATACTCCCTTGGAAACCGCTCTGACATAATTCTGTGTGCATAGTAGCAATATATTCCACACATAATAGTCTTGTTATGTGTGTTTAGTATACCTCATGCCTTTTCTTCCAACTCTTTTGTAGTCACTGACTTCATCTATGCTTTTAACATGATACATTCACTACATTTACTAAAGTTGGTGTTCTTTGAGAATACCACATATCGAAAATGAGTATTCCACATCTTTCTCATTGTTGGTTGTGATATTGATGAATAATTGAGCTTTTGAAGAGCCTCATTGATGTCCTTTAGTAAAGAACTTTGTGTGTAAGTTGAAGGAAGCAATCTTAAAGGAGCAGAGGTTCCATCTTCTTCAACTTGACGTGTTTGGTTTGGTGAAAAATCTGGATTATCCATGACAATTATATGCAATATTTCTATGGCTACCATGGTAAGTGGACATGCTTTGCATTTGTTGGTATTACCATGAATGGATTTAATATGTCCACGTTGGAAATATTGTTGGTAGTTATAGAAGGTGCTTTGAGGAATCTTGTGTATCTTGTAACATGCTTTCTTACAAATAATATTTCCATTAAATCTCATGTCCTTTACTTTCCTAACAATAGGAGGTAGGCCGTGGCCACGACTATTTGACATGATTGTGTTTGAATTGAATGAGTTCAAGACAAATTCCCTGATACCATTTTTACTTATTTGTTTCATACCCCTTCTAGAATCTGCAATTGCTTTCCTATCCATATGCTGAAGACATTCTTATTTGCAACATTCATCTGATGCCAAAAGTTAGATTTATTTCTCTTCATCTATTTGTGTTTTGCATTTTCCAATTGTTTTTGTAGCAATAACTCGTTTAATCCTTTTATATAGCCTCGTTACATGCATATCAATTGAGTATGATTTTTTATCATTATAAATATCACCATCCCATTTATTTAAGGGTCTTGTGTCCTCTATAATATCCCAGGCCACCATTTCCTTGGGTGGCTCCTTGAAATTTTCCTTCACCCTTAAAATATCACCTTCATCATCCACCAACTTATTTATTGGCCATCTAACCAAACAATGTATTGAATTATCACCAATTCTACATGTTTCACAATTTCCATCTATGTCTTCCATAAAAACACCAAATTCCAGTTCACCTAGAGTTTAACCCTCAACCATGTCATCCTCGTGGATATAAACTATGATCCCTTTGGAAATGCACATGCTTGTTCATGTGCATTCATGTGTAATAGCAACCTTTTTAAATTTGAATGTAACCCTGTCTTAACAAATATTTATGGGATGATCATGACAATGTGGTTCCAAATCTGATTCTGGCCAAATCTCATAATATTCCATTGCACCCCCTGGTGTAAGCTCAAATCCTGTTGGGTGTAATAGAAGAGAATCATGTTTTAACACCTTATAAATTTTAACCATTATGCATCCTTTCTTTACCATCCTTCCATGCACCTTATGCCCAAGATCTGTATTGAATATGGAGCCTTCACCCACCTTTGCTCCATGTTGCAGAATTTCTACCTTGTCTCCAATAGAAAATGTGGAAGAGAAATTTTCACATGTACACCAAATTAAAGAAGCTTAGTTTTTACTCAAAAAAATCATTCAATGTAATATCAACATATGCTTCAATATTTTGATTTACCTCTGTTGTTCCTCAAATTCATGATATTCCATGGATGTATGTCCCCATCATCAACATCTTCCACAATCAAATGTGGTTGAGTGACATCAATTATCAAAACCATAACATATCCTCCATTAACCCTTTCTCTTCCATAATAATTTCCAGTCTTTGTAGAATCAACTCTTCCTAGCCTAATAACTTGACCATTAATTAGGAGGTCAACATAGTCTCCTATTGTCAAAATTATATTTTCCATTGTATCTCCTTTCGATTCTGTATCACAACATTGAATTGTAATTTGTAAATAAGGTTAAACCATGTAAAGTGTGCTCTTAAATTTTAGAAAAAGTGCAACCTTCAACAAAGTAATATAGCTGCAAAAATTTAAAACATTATGGCAATAGTTTTGTTCGCAAAGAAATAATGTTCCCCACCATTTAGTGGACACTATGAAAATAGACTTTACATATAAATCATACAAAAAACATATATTATTACTTGACAATTTTAAATTCAAGTAGTATGAGAGAAAGACATATATCAACTCATAAGAAACCACCAAATGCCTGGCACATGGGAAGCATGGAAATATCCTAATGAAAAAGGAACATGCATGCTCTTTGATCTTTTCCATGTAATCAGTTCAAGAAATCTAAGCGTGTCACATGAGTGTAAGGATTGTTGGAGGGAATTTCATTGTAAGAGGAATGCATGGGTTGATGTGAAGGAAAAATCATTGGTCCATAGTGAGTAAAGAGACTAAGTAGCTTGAAAACATAATATCTACTTGATTGAGAAATATATTCACTAAAAATGGGAAAAACTAACATCGCACGGTGTATGAATGTTAGGTTTCATATGATAGTTTTCCTTCTAGCATAACCACATTGTCATCAAATCTATCGTATGTTAACTTTCATATAGTAGTTTTCCTTCTAGCACAACCACATTGTCACCAAAGCTAATGCTTGTTAACTTTCATATGGTAGTTTTACTTCTAGCACAACCACATTGTCATCAAAGCTAACATGTGTTATCTTTCATATGGTAGTTTTTCTAGTAGCATGAATGAGATATAACACATTTTGGCTTTCATTCTAACAACAACATGAAATTTAACACATGTTGGATTTCCTTATAATGAAAACATTGCACAGTGTTTGAAAGCTAACTAGGTTTCGTTCTAACAATCATATGAAATATAACTCATGTTAGATTTCATTCTAATAACATGAAATCTAACGCATGTTAGCTTTGCTTCTAACAACAACATTGCATGGTGTATGAAAGCTAACATGTGTTATCTTTCTTTCTAACAACAATATTAAATTTAACATATGTTAGATTTCTTTCGAATACAATATTAGAAGGTTAATGAAAGCTAACACGTGTTAGTTTTCCTTCTACTAACAACATTGCACGGTGCATGAAAACTAACGCATGTTAGATTTGAAATGGTAGTTTAAGCTAAAGCGTGTTAGCTTTCATATGGTATTTTTCCTTTTAGCACCATGAAGGACATCTAACTCATGGTATTTTTTCCTTCTAACAACAATATGAAATTTAACGCATGTGAGTTTTCCTTCTAATACAATATTGCATGGAAATGAAAACTAACCTTTGTTAGCGTTACTTATAACAACACTGCATGGTGTATGAATGTTAGGTTTCATATGATAGTTTTCCTTCCATCATAACCACATTTTCATCAAATCTATCATATGTATATGCTAGTTTTCCATCTAGCACAACCACACTGTCACCAAAGCTAATGCTTGTTAGCTTTCATATGGTAGTTCTACTTTTAGCACAACCACATTGTCATCAAAGCTAATCCATTTAAATTTCATATGGTAGTTTTTCAATAGAATGAAGGAAATATAACACATGTTGGCTTTCCTTATAACAACAACATTAAATCTAACACATGTTTGTTTTTCTTCTAACAACAACATTGCACAGTGTATGAAAGCTAACCAGCTTGTAACACCCCGTTTTGATATTTCTACCTGAACTACTATTATATGTTGTATTTGTTTGATTGTGAGACCTCGTCGGTTTGACGACACTGTGGACATATGGTTCTATTATTTTGCCAATATATATATGTGTATGTGTGATGATGGTATTATGGTCGGTAGTCATGTTTAGATATGTATCATGTGTTAATTATGTCAAATATATGGAAATTTCTGAATGATGGGTACGTGGATACCGTTACAGATATATGTTGAAATAATGAATGTTATGCCAGGTGCATGAATGAGTTTATTATTGTCATGTTATGATGAGATATATGTGTACATATCGAGGATTATGCATGATATCCTATATTGTATGTCAAGGACTAACTTACAGGTTGAAACGGCTAAGTGATAGCTGGATCCTACGAGGTGGGAGGACCTCGGGGACATGGACTTCTAAAGATAAATGGTATGCAAATGATGCATTATTTACTTTCATATGGCTATTATGTTGTTTATTATGATGTATGTTATGACATGGGTGGGGTAGAGTTCCAGGAAACTCAACCGCCCAGATCGGTTATACAATGACAGACCGAGTACAAGTGCCACGATGTTGTTATGTCGAGTAGACATAGTCCCTTGTTCCATTAGGGGGGTGGAGGATTTACCCACCGTTTATCCCCGAAACCCAGAGTCATGGGAGGGCTGTGCTACGGCGCGCTCCCCAAGGTGTGTGATGATGACTGGTGGTTGCCTGCTGGGGAAGCTTGGTCGATGTGGCCGACACTTCCGCTTACGGGTTCTAGCTGGAACCGGTCATGGCTTGACATTCCAAGGTAGTCCAGCAGAGGACAGGATAGGATGTGGAAGTTAGTAATGATGTAGGTAGATAGATGTAGCGTGAAGTAGGGGTGAAAAAAAGATCTAACTGTAGGTGTGTAAAACCCTTGATTAGTATGTGTCGTAAATTAGTGATGTATGAATTGTCGTAACATGGATTTCAGTAAGCTAATGGATCATAACTTGTAAACTATGCTAAAACATGTGTCGGTAAATAATAAATTTCCTTGATTAGGATTGATGTATGAGAATTATTACTTTTAGTGTACTTACGTGAGGAATGTAAGCAGTAGCTACGCTTACATAACTCGCCTACATATTATGAATTGCATGAAATGTTGTTGAGTAATAATGTCAATTAGTGTCGCTAAATATTAATTACTGTCGTTAGTAATTAACTATTGTTGATCAATGTAAATGATGTCGATTAAAGTTAATAATGATGATTAGGGTTAATTAGTGTTGATAAGACTGCTATTAATTTGATTGTAAGTTTTAAATAAATGTTCATAATGATTAAGGTCTCTTAATAATATTATTATTAAAATACATGTCAATTGAGTGTGAATGTCGATTAGTTAGTCCTAACTAAGGCTAATATTAACTTGTTTATAAGTGTTAAATAATTATGAATTATGTTAATTAAGTTTAACTATAATTAAGGTTTGACTAGTGAAGGTGGTAAATATTTCCATTAATGATCATTAGGATTAATTAAAATTAATTTGGATAAGGTAATAAATAAATATTAAATAAAAGGATTAAAGTCAATTGAATTAAAAGTTATGGTTGGGAAGTGACCCAACCAACGCCTTGCAATATTAATTTAATATTTAAATTTGTCCAAGTCAACTTAAATTATTTCAAATTAATACAAGTCCAAGTTGAGGGCTCAAATGGTAGATGGAAGGGGGTTGGATAAAATTTATGATGAAGATAGGGGTAGTAATGGGGGAGGTTGGCAAACATGGAGATAAAAGGGAGAAAGGAGGGAGGAGAAAGGGGGGGATCCTTACCTTAGTTTTTTTTTGAGAAGTTTGGGAGACAAAGTTGCAAAGAAGGGTTTCTTGTTGGATATTTTGACGGGATACAACAGCTGAGGCCTTGTACTCGGTTTGGGCTCGAGGGTCCAAAGGGGTACCTTTGGAGCTGGGTGGTCGGCGAGACCTCGCCAGTTGGCAGGGTGGCAAGACTGGTTTGGGCTGGTTGAGTTTCCGAACTTGGGAAGGACTTTTGGCTACAGGGAAAAGCAAGGGAAACGACAAACAGGGGCAGCAACAAAAGTGGACTACTAGCTACCTACAGGTATTTTTCCAGCATTATTATGGCAAATTCCGTTAAGTAATTTTTAAAAGTTTATATGCATGATTATCCTTGCTACCTGCATAGTTAACAGTAAAGTGTTAGAAGTAGATAAAACAAAATCATAGATTTTAAAAAAACTGTATATATATATATATATAGAGTGAATTCTCTGACTGTAATTAAAAGTTAAAGGAGACCTAGTAGGGGGCTCTACACATGGTATCAGAGCCATGGTTCCAAATCTGGAACCATAAGGCTTACTACAAATTGATATAACTACAACTGAAATAAAACAGGAAGAAAATGTGAGAAATAAACAAGCCATCTAGCCAAACCCCTTAGATTCAAGATCAAGTTTTTTTTTTAAGTATATCAATAATTATATAAAAACAGAGGCATTACATGAATCAAATGTCTATCTATGACTCCATAGTTTAAGTCAAACTCTGTGAATTGCCATACTTTCTAAGATGGACAAAAATCCCCACCCCCGTAGGAGAAAACACGGATGATGTACTATTCATTCCAACCATTTCCAGAATTTGACCATTAAAAGAAATGATAGACTATATACCAATACAGACAAAACAGACCAAATCAAAAAAAATAAAAATCAACCATATGTAGCCTATACCAAAATTTAACACAAGAGGAAATGGACCAAAAAAGAGCAGGCATAACAACTTAACACCAACGAATTATGGGACCTGGTTTCCAATCGGCAAGTTGAATCATCCTTCCACCGGTTGCCCAATCTAGTCCCCTGTAGAATTCATCTTTGGCAGCAATGGAATTCCCATTTTATTGGCCATTGCATCAATCTTCATGTGAATGAGACTCAACAAATCCTTCCAGAACGCTACCGGAATTTCATCACAGTAATATAATTAAAGAATCGTTGGTTGCACATATACAATGTTTCCAATATCCAACTTAACTTTCCAAGTGTCTTTCAAAGAGTTAACAGTCTATAATGGAAATAAAGACACATGATTTTAATGAAATCAACAATGATACTACAAGTGCTGGGAAAAATGGATGAAAGAGAAATATTGTTTTATTCTTTTATACATTCAAAAGATTGTATGTATGATAATATTTATAGAAATAGACAACCTATGAAACAGTAAATAGTGAACATGAGATGGAGCGAAGTAGGTTTAATCTCTATGTTTTGAATAATTGATTTAATGAGCACAGATCTATACAAAGGAGCAATATATCTTCTGCAGTACAAATATATTTAAAAAACAGAATTTTGAGTACCATGAGATGATAATGAAAAATAGTGAACAGAAATACAATAAACAGAGCATCTAAATTATGATGAAAAAGTAGTGACAACAATGGAAAAGATGGAATACTTATGTATGCAATTTAAATAAAAACCTCTGAGTTTTATATTACCAATCTAATGTAGAAGAACATAACTAAAATAAAATCAACAATCTGTAAACAGGAATCAAACCCTGGTGGCCTCGGAAACTTGTTCGGCCCAACCAGCTGCGCTGTCTCCTCAGAAACAATTGAAAACACGTTCTAATCAGAATAGAAGAATTATCTGTAAAAGATGTCTTCCCTGCAGAGTATATTGTGTCATACGACAGGATGCCCTTCGATTTTATTGCAGTTATTTACCAGCAGGCACAAATGTTGTAGTTTGTGCAGTTTGTTGTATTCCATGTTTAATGCAAAAGCTTTTCAAAGTCAAATGTTGTAAAGACAGTTAAACAAACATAGTTAGATAAGGATTAAGCTAGACACAACCATTATTTCAACGCAGCAGGAGGAGAGAGTCCTACTAACACTTCGCTTCACCATCCTATCTCCAAAGCCTTAGCTATCCCCAAATGGAAAAACTCTATCCATATATAACACCACATAGGCAACATATATACCATATGGCCTCAAACATAACCGTAATGAGCTTCCACCGCTGAGCTCCCCTCATTAAAGTAGTTCTCAATATACTCTTTCCTGCACGAATCAAAACAATCCAGAGTTAGATATAAAGGCAACGGCAAAGGCATCTTCATATGAAATTGATGGGCTTAAACCAAACTATCTAGTAGATGACCGCAGGGAGATCTGTTGTTTTTATGGGCACTTTCCTGATGGGATTGTCATCTTGTGGGCGATTGTATGGAGTCCATACTGGCTCCCCCACGAACAACCTCAGAGCCTGCAAACACACTCTTCCACTTTCAATATCAACGGGACCATATATTTTCACCATTGTCATAATTGAAAGACTAAGCATTTCATTTTCAGCAACTAAAACCCAGCTATGAACTCCAAACATGACATAAGACTAAAAGGTGAAACGATGATAGATGCCTGCGGGTAAAACAATTAAATCTTCCTTCTTTACCCAAACTCGAATCCATCTGTCAACGCCATCTCTGACATCAAAGTATCCTGCAATACCATGACCATAATCATATATTTATCCAGAATTTGCAGCATACATACTGTAGTCATGTTAATCAACAAGTTACAGTGTTGCTATCAAAACAAAACACACAAAAAAAAAACGAAACCCTACAGGGCGCGGCCCACAAGGAGCTGGGCGCAGCCCGGCTAGCAAGGCTGTGAGCCTGCGGCCTGGGCTCATCCCTGACCAGTGGGAAAAACAAAAACAAAAGAAAAATATATGTCCAAGGTATTCTATATTATGAAAATGAAACAGTAAATTCCATAACAAAGCCTTCATCAGCTCTATGATTGAACTCGATTTTCCATCTTGATTCAGAGAGAGGCATCTATCTATCTATGTATATAGATTAGGCGGGTTTGAAGTATTAAATTACCCACAAACAGACATATATTCATATGGATAGAATTATAAATTTTACCTTCTTCTGCACTTGGAGTAGCTTCAAACGGAGACTGATCAAACCCAGGGCACTCAAGCACACCAGGCCCTGTTCTCCTACAATTCTTCCATTAACATTTGTAACCATAGATATCCCTATAAATCTCTCATGTTTAAGCTGTGTCCGAGCAGAGCAGGAGATGAAAGATAAGCGGATGGGCATGTGAATGTGACCGACAAATGAAAATTGGGTGCATTTGGTACTGTGGGGGGGTTAATGGCGACATACCCAATTGCGTGAGGTTGACAGACGCGGCCATTTTCATTGATGGGTGTCTCAATCTAGAGGGTTATCCCTTGTGCCTGTATGTGAGCGAGAGGCACGAAATAAAGTAAGTCGTATGCCTCCACAGCACGACTCCTGGTCACTACGGCGCCTTTAATTAAACTACTTCATTTGGCTCATCCTGGTGTGGCCAGGGTGAGGAGAAAGGGACACTTACCTAGCTAGATTGAGTGCTGAATGAGGCATGGTGTGCTACTGATAGACTGTGGCGGTGATCTGGAAGGCACCAGGCTATGCAAATACAAATAAAAAGTGAAACCCTCGCATTCACGATGTGAAATCGAACACTGAAGCCTTGGCTTTTACCCCACAAAAGCAAGAAGAAAACCAGAGAAACGGCATAGAACCTCACCTGCACAATAGCCGACCTGAGCCAAGCTATGAAGGGTAAAGACGAATGCTCGATGCTCAGAGGAATCACTGAATATGGCACTCACTGATTCATCAAAATTTTTCAATCTATAAATCTTTCACAAACCCTAACTTTGTTGGGTGGACTCGATCATGCCACTTGGCAGCAATCCAGCAGCCATATAACTATTCAGCAGTTCCCTCCAATTTATAACTATCCTTCTCCTGCCAATATAGTTATAGCACTCGCTGGATTTTAGATACGTTAAATTATGGTTTCCTCTCTCCACATTGTGAGCGGTCTGCCATAAAAATTCGATATCATGGTTACAAGAGATGCAAGGCATTGCATGTTATGTCATAAAGAAGATTTCGATCCTAGTAATAATAAGGTCCCTAACAGAATGACCCCACAAATTTCCTGTTATATTCATAATCAACATATGGGTTGAACATTGTCGTCACCATAGTAGGCATTGATGATGGGTTTTGTAATGCGAGCTTTTAAGCATATCGAGTTTTTAAACCGGTCTATTATTTAGTTTTATTTATTTATTATAAATTATAACTCTTTAAAATATTTAATGTATAAAGCTTTGGATAATTAATAACATTAATCTTTAAATAATCAAGCTATTTTAATTAAATTATTATAAAGTATACATCCTTAAAATATTATATGTATTAATTAATCATTACTATAGTTAAGACTTAATATAGTTAAAGATTAGCTTTTCTTCTTGAAAATGCTCATTGCCGAAACTTCGACATGTAGTCGAAGGGGCAAGACCGACACAGAATCTTGAAAATGAGATACCACCGAGACCAACATGACGAGCTGATCACTAGGACATAGATTCTATTTCATGACAAAATGTTGGGTAAACACGATGCTAGACTTAAAACCTAGGTTATTCTATTAGTAAATTATTAAATTATTAGTCGTTAATGAGAGTGGGGCAATAAACATTAATTAAATATCTTGAAGAGTTGATGGCAACTCGATGAGGGTGTGAGGAATTTCAGAGGATCAGCCGGTAGAGGAAGGGGTCCTAGGGGGAGGAGCCCCTCTCAAAGATCTGAACAGTTTAATTCGCCCACTCCATTACAGGTTGCTTGTTGGGGATGTGGAGGTCCACATTACCAGTGTGATTGTCCCGAATTGCGATCCAGTACAGTGCAGCGAGAAGGAAAAGCTCCAATGAGGAGTGGGGGTAGTAGGCATCAGATCTCGGCTGCAGTAAACAACCATCAAGGGGAGCACCAATCCACTGTGGTGGAATCATCAGGTACGGTCAATAATGTCAAGCTTAGAATATTGTTTGATCCTGGCGCTACTGATAGTTTCATTTCTCCATATGCATTAGACAAATGTGGGTTGGCAGCCTATGAACATGACTATTTCAGCTTAGTCGAAATGGCTTCTGGGGTAATACAAGCAGTAGGACCTAGTGTCGATAAGTGTGTGGTGGATCTCGGGGTGTGTGTTACACAAGTCAAAGTGTACATCACCACTCTCGGAACTTATGATCTCATCATCGGTATGAATTGGCTTGAGGAACATCGAGCTTTCTTGGACTGTTATGGAAAGAAGGTTCTTTGCATTAATGACAACGGAGAGGCCATCAAGATCCAGGGTATCAAACGGAAGGTGTCCCTACATTTCATATCAACGATGAACGTAAAGCGATGTATGCGGCAGGGATGCCAGTTGTACATTGTTGAAGCAGTAAACAGTGAGAAGGGACCCTCCTTTGATGATTATCCAGTGTTAGCCGAATTCAGTGATGTATTTCCAAAGGAATTACCAGGGTTACCTCCTAAGAGGGAACTTGATTTTACCATTGAGGTAAAACCCGGTGCAGAGCCAACATTGAAGACACCTTATAGGATGACGGCCCCAGAACTTTGTGAGTTGCTAATGTAGTTGAAGGAATTGCTAGATCTAGGGCTCATCAGACCAAGTGTTTCACCGTGGGGTGCGCCGGTAATCTTTGTGAAGAAGAAGGATGGCTCCTTGCGTCTTTGTATAGATTACCGAGATTTGAATATAGCCACTGTAAAGAATAGGTACCCAATACCTCGAATTGATGACCTCTTTGATCAAATGAAAGGGGTGACAGTCTTCTCAAAGATCGACTTACGATCAGGTTACCACCAGCTACGGATTAAGGAAAGTGATATACCTAAGACTGCTTTTCGAACAAGGTTTGGGCACTATGAGTTTGTGGTGGTACCCTTCGGTTTGACCAATGCCCTAGCCGTATTCATGAGTCTCATGAATAGCGTGTTCCGAAAATACTTAGATCAGTTTGTGCAAGTCTTCCTGGATGACATCCTCATCTACTCCAAGAATGAACAAGAGCACGAGGAACACTTGCGAATAGTGTTGTCATGCTTAAAGGAGCATCAGTTGTATGGTAAGTTGTCCAAATGTTCGTTCTATCAGAAGGAGATCCATTACCTAGGGAATATAATTTCCGGTGAGGGAATTTCTGTTGACCCTGAAAAGGTGAAAGCCATAATGGATTGGCCCGTGCCAAAGAATGCGCATGAAGTAAGGAGCTTCATGGGGTTAGCCGGGTATTATAGAAGGTTTGTTGAGGGTTTCTCAAAAATCGCAAAACCCATAACTACCCTACAATGTAAAGGCACTAGGTACGAATGGACAGATGAATGCAATACCGCATTCACCGAGCTAAAAAGACTATTGACAAGTGCACCAATTCTACGAGTCCCAGATATGGAGAAGGAATTCACAATTTGCACCGATGCTTCAAGGAAAGGTTTGGGTGCAGTATTGATGCAGGAAGGTGGGGTAATAGCTTATGCATCGAGAAAGCTAACACCACATGAAGAGAATTACCCTACTCATGACCTAGAGTTGGCTGCAGTGATGTTAGCTTTGAAGCTTTGGAGACATTACCTTGTTGGACGAAGCTTTGAGCTCAAGTCTGATCACCAAATCTTAAGGTATATCTTCACTCAGAGAGACCTAAATGCTAGGCAAAGGCGATGGAGTGAATTCATGAGCAAGTATGATTTTGGGATTTCCTACATCAAAGGGAAGGAGAATGTGGTAGCAGATGCCTTAAGCAGAAAACCAAGACTTTTCTCTCTTATACCTTTGAAGGTGGATTTGAGGGAAAGAATTTTAGGGCAGCTACTCGGAGATAGTTGGTACCTAAAGGTCACAGCGACACTCCAGAATGGGAAACCGACGGGACCATGGTTTGAAGGCTATGAGTTGGAATTCGATGGTTTGCTACAGTATCAAGGGAGGATGTACATTCCTGAGGAGGGAAATATTAGAGAGACTATCCTTAAGGAGGCCCACAGAGTAGTGTATTGTGCGCACCCGGGTGTAAAGAAGATGTATGCAGACATGAAGCAACTCTTCTTTTGGGCAGGGATGAAAAGCGATGTGGTCAAATTTGTCGCTAGGTGCCTTGAGTGTCAGCAGGTAAAAGTTGATCATCACCACCCGGCAGGACTGTTACAGCCGCATGACATTCCTATGTCAAAGTGGGAGGTTATCTCCATGGACTTCATGGTGGGATTGCCTCTTACCTCTCATAGGAATGATTCCATTATGGTCATCGTTGACAAACTGACCAAAACTGCTCACTTCATTCCAGTTAAGGAGACCTATGATGTCACGGATGTAACACGTGTGTTCATAAATGAAGTTGTTCGTCTCCATGGGTTTCCCAAGAAGATTATATCGGATAGAGATTCCAGGTTTACATCTAGGTTTTGGATGAGTTTGCAGTCGGTTTTGGGTACTCAATTGAACCTAAGCACTGCTTACCATCCAGAGACAGATGGGCAAACAGAAAGAGTAAATCAGGTGATGGAGGACATGCTTAGAATGTATGTCATGGATCAACAAACTCATTGGGAAAAGCACTTACCTTTGGTGGAGTTTGCTTGCAACAATAGTTACCATAGCTCAATTGGGATGCCTCCATATGAAGCTTTATATGGAAGGCCATGCAGGACACCATTGAGTTGGGAAAGGTTAGAGGATCGAGTAATTATAGGACGTGATTTGATTCAGGAGATGGAAGAACAGGTTGTTCAGATTAGACAGCGGTTAAAGGAAGCACAGGATAGGCAGAAGAGTTATGCCGATGCGCATAGGGTTGACCGAAGCTATAAGGTTGGTGATGCAGTGTTCGTCCACATCAGGCCTAGAAAAAGTACCATCAAGTTTGGGAAGGGGACAAAGTTGTCACCATGATTTATAGAACCCTTTGAAATTTTAGAAAAGGTTGGACCTGTCGCGTATCGTCTTGCGCTGCCACCCCATTTGCATAAAGCTCATAATGTTTTTCATGTATCTGTTTTACGACATTATGTAGCTGATGAGTCACATAAAATAAATTGGAAGGAATTGCAGGTTTTGGACGAGGGAACCATCAGGGTCGAACCATTACTTATATTGGACCGCAGGGTTAAACAGTTGAGGCACCGTTTGCTGGACCAAGTTAAGGTCCAGCGGGACCGATATAGCCTGGGGTCTGCTACCTGGGAGGACGCGGAGACTATGCGTCGTGATTATCCCACATTATTTTGATCATACCTTCGGGACGAAGTTTCCTGAAGGGTGGGTGTATGTAACACCCCGTTTTGACATTTCTACCTGAACTATTATTATCTGTTGTATTTGTTTGATTGTGAGACCTCGTCGGTTTGACGACACTGTGGACATATGGTTCTATTATTTTGCCAATATATATATGTGTGTGTGTGATGATGGTATTATGGTCGGTAGTCATGTTTAGATATGTATCATGTGTTAATTATTTCAAATATATGGAAATTTCTGAATGATGGGTACGTGGATACCGTTACAAATATATGTTGAAATAATGAATGTTATGCCAGGTGCATGAATGAGTTTATTATTGTCATGTTATGATGAGATATATGTGTACATATCGAGGATTATGCACGATATCCTATATTGTATGTCAAGGACTAACTTACAGGTTGAAACGGCTAAGTGATAGCTGGATCCTACGAGGTGGGAGGACCTTGGGGACATGGACTTCTAAAGATAAATGGTATGCGAATGATGGATTATTTACTTTCATATGGCTATTATGTTGTTTATTATGATGTATGTTATGACATGGGTGGGGTAGAGTTCCAGGAAACTCAACCGCCCAGATCGGTTATACGATGACAGACCGAGTACAAGTGCCACGCTGTTGTTATGTCAAGTAGACATAGTCCCTTGTTCCATTAGGGGGGTGGAGGATTTACCCACCGTTTATCCCCGAAACCCAGAGTCATGGGAGGGCTGTGCTATGGCGCACTCCCCAAGGTGTGTGATGATGACTGGTGGTTTCTTGCTGGGGAAGCTTGGTCGATGTGGTCGACACTTCCGCTTACGGGTTCTAGCTGGAACCGGTCATGGCTTGACATTCCAGGGTAGTCCAGCAGAGGATAGGATAGGATGTGGAAGTTAGTAATGATGTAGGTAGATATATGTAGAGTGAAGTAGGGGTGAAAACAAGATCTAACTGTAGGTGTGTAAAACCCTTGATTAGTATGTGTCGTAAATTAGTGATGTATGAATTGTCGTAACATGGATTTCAGTAAGCTAATGGATCATAACTTGTAAACTATGCTAAAACATGTGTCGGTAAATAATAAAGTTCCTTGATTATGATTGATGTATGAGAATGATTACTTTTAGTGTACTTACGTGAGGAATGTAAGCAGTAGCTACGCTTACATAACTCGCCTACATATTATGAATTGCATGAAATGTTGTTGAGTAATAATGTCAATTAGTGTCGCTAAATATTAATTACTGTCGTTAGTAATTAACTATTGTTGATCAATGTAAATGATGTCGATTAAAGTTAATAATGATGATTAGGGTTAATTAGTGTTGATAAGACTGCTATTAATTTGATTGTAAGTTTTAAATAAATGTTCATAATGATTAAGGTCTCTTAATAATATTATTATTAAAATACATGTCAATTGAGTGTGAATGTCGATTAGTTAGTTCTAACTAAGGCTAATATTAACTTGTTTATAAGTGTTAAATAATTATGAATTATGTTAATTAAGTTTAATTATAATTAAGGTTTGACTAGTGAAGGTGGTAAATATTTCCATTAATGATCATTAAGATTAATTAAAATTAATTTGGATAAGGTAATAAATAAATATTAAA
>LPNX011048925.1:1559001-1651349 GCA_001517045.1 Pseudotsuga menziesii
TTCCAAACTTGGGAAGGACTTTTGGCTACAGGGAAAAGCAAGGGAAATGGCAAACAGGGGCAGCAACAAAAGTGGACTACTAGCTACCTACAGGTATTTTTCCAGCATTATTATGGCAAATTCCGTTAAGTAATTTTTAAAAGTTTATATGCATGATTATCCTTGCTACCTGCATAGTTAACAGTAAAGTGTTAGAAGTAGATAAAACAAAATCATAGATTTTAAAAAAACTGTATATATATATATATATAGAGTGAATTCTCTGACTGTAATTAAAAGTTAAAGGAGACCCAGTAGGGGGCTCTACACAGCTTTTGTTCTAACAACAACATGAAATCTAACTCATGTTAGTTTTCCTTCTAACAAAACGAAATCTAACACATGTTAGTTTTCCTTCTACTAACAACATTGCACAGTGCATGAAAGCTAACGTGTATTATATTTGAAATGATAATTTAAGCTAAAGCGTGTTAGCTTCCATATGCTAGTTTTCATTTTAGCACCATGAAGGAGATCTAACGCCTCTTAGATTTTGTTCTAACAACAACATGGAATCTAAATCATGTTAGCTTTCCTTCTAAAAACAACATGAACTATAATGCATGCTAGCTTACTTTGTAATAACAATATTCCACAGTCAATGAAAGTTAACGCGTGTTGTTTTTCTTCTAACAACAACATTGCATAGTGAATTAAAGTTAATCGGTGTTATATTTCATATGATAGTTTTCCTTCTAGCAAGACCACATTTCCATCAAAGCTAATGTGTATTAGCTTTCATATGGTAGTTTTCCTTCTAGCGCAACCACATTGTAACCAAAGCTAACATGTGTTAGCTTTCATATGGTAGTTTTTATTTTAGGACCATGAAGGAGATCTACATATGGTAGTTTTTATTCTATCACCATGAAGGAGATCTACATATGGTATTTTTTCTTCTAGCACAACCACATTGTTATCAAAGCTAATGTGTGTTAGCTTTCATATGGTGGTTTTCCTTCTAGCACCATGAAGGAAATCTAACGCATGTTAGATTTCATTCTAACGACAACATGAAATCTAACACATTTTAGATTTCCTTATAACATCAACATTGCACAAAGTTTGAAAGCTAACAAGCTTTCATTCCAACAACATGAAAACTTACTCATGTTAACTTTCCTTCTAATAACAACATGAAATCTAACGCATGTTATCTTTGCTTCTAACAACAACATTGCACGGTGTATGAAAACTAGCACATGTTAACTATCCTTCTAACAATAATACGAAGTCTAACATATGTTAATATTTCCTTTGAATGACAATAATGCACGGTCAATGAAAGCTAATTCGTTTTATATTTCCTTCTAACAACAATATTGCACAGTGAATGAAAGCTACCAGGTGTTAGATTTCAAAGGGTAGTTTTATTTCTATTGCAATCATGTTGTCATCAAAGCTAACATGTGATAGATTTAATATGGTAGTTTTTCATTCTAACAACATGAAATCTAACTCATGTTACCTTTCTTTCTAACAACAACATGAACACTAATGCATGTTAGCTTTCCTTCTAATAAAAATATTGCAAGGTCAATGAAATCTAACGTGTGTTAGCATTCCTTCTTACAACAAAATAACACAATCAATGAAAGCTAACAGGTGTCTATTTTCATATGATAGTTTTCCTTCTAACACAACCACATTGTCACCAAAGCTAATGTGTGTTAACTTTCATATGGTAGTTTTCCTTCTTGCACAACCACATTTTCACCAAAGCTAATTCTTGTTATGTTTTGAATGGTGGTTTTCCTTCTAGAACAACCACAATGTTATCAAAGTCAATGTGTGTTAGCTTTCATTATTTCAACAACATGAAATCTAACACATGTTATATTTCCTTCTAAAAACAACATTCCATGGTGTATGAAATCTAACACGTGTTAGATTTCCTTCTAACAACAACATGAAATATAACACATGTTTCACTTTGCTTCGAATAAAAATATTGCACTGTCAATGAAAGCTAACACATGTTAGTTTTCCTCCTACTAAGACCATTGTACGGTGCATGAAAGCTAACACGTGTTAGCTTTGAAACAATAGTTCTATTTCTAAAACAATGGAATTGTCATCAAAGCTAAAGCATGCCAACTTTCATATGATAGTTTTCCTTCTAGCACAATGAAGGAGATAACACATGTTAGCTTTTATTCTCACAACAACATGAAATCTAACTCATGTTAGCTTTTATTCTAATGACATCATGAAATCTAGTGCATGTTAGCTTTCCTTCTAATAACAATATTCCAGGGGAAATGAAATATAATGCATGTTAGATTTCTTTCTACCAAAAACATTGCAGAGTGAATGAAATCTAATGGGTCTTAGCTTTAATATGATAGTTTTCTTTCTAGCACAACCACATCGCCATCAAAGCTAACGTGTCTTAGCTTTCATATGCCAGTTTTCCTTCTAGCACAACCACATTGTAACCAAAGCTCATGTGTGTTAGCTTTCATATGATAGTTTTTCTTCTAGCACAACCACATTGTTATCAAAGCTAATGGGTGTTAGGTTTCATATGATAGTTTTCCTTCCAACACAATGACATTGTCATCAAAGCTATTGTGTGTTATCTTTCATATGGTAGTTTTTCTTCTAGCACAACCACATTGTCACCAAAGCTAACATGTGTTAGCTTTCATATGGTAGTTTTCTTTCTAGAACAACCACATTCTTATCAATAGCTAATGCATGTTAGCTTTCACATGGTAGTTTTTCTTCTAGCACCTCGAAGCAAATATAACGCATGTTAGTTTTCATTCTAGAAATAACATGAAATCTAACTAATGTTAGCTTTCCATATAACAACAACTCGAAATCTAACACATGTAAGTTTTCCTTCTAACAACAACATTGCACAGTGTATGAAAGCTAACTAGCTTCCGTTCTAACAACAACATGAAATCTAGCTCATGTTAGCTTTCATTCTAACAACATGGAATCTAACACATGTTAGCTTTGCTTCTAACAACAACATTGCATGGTGTATGAAAGATAAAGCATGTTAGCTTTCCTTCTAACAACAATATGAAATATAACATATGTTAGATTTCCTTCGAATGACAATATTACAGGACCAATGAAAGTTAATGCGTGTTATATTTCCTTCTAACAATAATATTGCATGGTGAATGAAATCTAACAGGTGTTATCTTTCAAAGGGTAGTTTTCTTTCTAGCACAATCACATTGTCATCAAAGCTAACGTGTGGTATATTTAATATGGTATTTTTTCTTATAGTACCATGAAGGAGATCTAACACAGTTAGCTTTCATTCTAACAACATGAAATATAACTCATGCTTCATTTCATTCTAACAACAACATGAACTTTAATGCATGTTAGCGTTCATTCTAATAACAATATTGCAAGGTCAATGAAAGCTAATATGGTGAATGAAAGCTAACGGGTGTTAAATTTCATATGGTATTTTTCCTTCTACCGCAACCACAGTGTCCTCAAAGATAACGTGTGTTAGCTTTCATATGGTAGTTTTTCTTCTAGAGCAACCACATTGTCATCAAATCTAACATGTACTAGCTTCCATAAAGTAGTTTTCCTTCTAGCATAACCACATTGTCACCAAAGCTAATGCTTGTTAACTTTCATATGGTAGTTTTTCTTCTAGCACAACCAGATTGTCATCAAAGCTAAAGCACTGTAGCTTTCATATGGTAGTTTTTCTTCTAGCTGTTGGAATATATTAAACCCACTCACAACTTAGGATAAAAGAATTAATCATTATTTGATTAATTATTCACCCACTAGCTTAATTAGTTGGCATCCACTTGCACCTTAAAGTCAATGCATGCCATCCATATCCTAGGAATTATTTATTTCTGATTCTGGGTTAATGTAGAATTAGTATACAGGACCTTATAGCAGATTCTGCTTTTTTCTGCTTTTTCTGCTTTTTCTGCTTTTCTATGGATAAGATAAAAGCTAGTCAACTAGGAAACTAAGAGCTTTTGTTTCCAACCCATCCTCCATTAGTTTTTATCCATTTTCTAGGATTAGCATGTTATTTCAATCTCCTTGACAACTCACTCATGCTTTTTCCAACTCGTGAGGTCCTTGATAGATTTAGCAAGTGCTTTATCCACCTATGGGGGTTTGCTATATTTTGGCAAGTCAACCTTTTTGAGCTTTATGATTTGTTTCCATACAATTCGACTTTCCTATGAGGGAAGATCTATTTATGTACACTATTATTCATAATTATTCAATGGAAGGATACACACCAATATTCATCTCTTCATTCATGTGATTCAGTCTCTTTTCTTCTCTCTATTTTTCCTGTGTATGCTTGTGAGAATTCTTAGTAGCAAGATCTATTTCCTGTGCTTCTTTTTAGCATCATTGCACATAGAATTGATCTATTATTTCTACATGGTATCAGAGCTGCAAGTTTGATCAAGTTCTACAAAGTTGAGGAGCGCTTCCAGTCTCCTATCCCTCTTTGAAGAAGAGCTTGTCTAGCTTACAAGATTTTCTCCTAATTTGTTTTGCAGGTTGCAGAGAGTATCTACTAGAGCATATCAAAAACTTCAATATGGATTCAAAATTTCCTCTACTATCTCCTTTCAACTATGCTGATTGGAATCCAAAGATGAGTGCATACTTGAAGAGGCAATGTCTCTTTGATGTCTCCATTGGTGCATTGAGTGAACCTAAGTCTTATGAAGAAAAGATTGATTGGCTAAATAATTGTGATAGAGATTATGGAATTATGTGTTTGGGAATGTCTCCAAATATATATCATCTCATAGATTCTGCTGAATTTCCATTTGATCTTTGGAAAATTTTGGACAAAGCTTTTGGTTTGTAGGAAATTGAAGATGAAGCATGGAGCGAACCTAGCATCTCCTATTGTTCTCTCTCTCAAGATTTCTTGGCCTCTACATTCTCTGATGAAGTTGATCATGATGAAGAATTTTCTCATACAGTTCATGTTGCTGCTGCCCTCTTTCATTTGAATGCTTCCTCCTTCAATGAAGAAGCAAATATTGAAGAGCCGTCTTTTTCTGTGTCTCTTGAAGGTGATTTTTCTTCTTGTGATACTATTGATGAAAAAGAAGTAATATATGGATCTGCTGCTGATATTGATTATGATCCTATAACCCATTCATTGTTCTTTAAATCTCCTATCTTATATTCTGAGATCTATGTGCCAGATTCTTCACACCTCTTGCATACCTCTCTCATTGATGGTGCGCAACCCAGTGACTTCCAGGATGTTTGCTTAGCCACATCAAGCATTATTTGTGTCATACCACTTACCTTAATTGATCTCATGTGCTTCAGCATATCCTCCTTTTTTCTTGGCATCAATACTCAGAGCCTTCTTGAAGATTGTGAACATCTCTTTCTTTCCTCCTTTCATACAGAGGATTCATTACTAGTGTATTCCCATGAGTCTATTGATATGCTTATATGTGATCCTTTGGATTCTGATTTAGAAGCATATTTGCAGGTTGATACACATATAATACCACCATCCATACCATCTACCATACCTTTGAATAATCCAAAGACTATACAAATCCCAAGATCACTACTTGATTCCTCATTGGTCTCTTATGCAGTGATATTTATCTTACATGGTTTGAAGTCTTTCCTAACTTTAAGTGGCCTATTATCCATGTCCTTAGTCATATATGGACTGATATTAAACATGTTTGGATCTGTTCTAAATACTTATCATTTAGATCTTATGCCCATCCATCATTCAGAATTTTACACCTATCAGTTTTCCCCAGTTGCTCATAAATTTTCTAGTCTAGCCCTATATCCTCATGGAGCCATTGAAACCTTTGTCCTTTCTATTCCATATGTTAATATTTATGATATATCAGAGTTTTATCAGCCTCATATCAGATCTATACATGTGCTACATCATATTGGAAGATTGACATGTGATTCACATCACAATTTTGCAGCTATTCAGGGAATTGGGTGTGAAATAAATTGCCTTATTTTTTGTACTCTTTGGAAAGGAGTATGCACAGATCTCTTTTCCATTTCAGATTATGTTTTCAGATCAGAGTTTTACAGTAGAAAGAAGCATTCATATAATTCTCCTGCTTCATCAGTTGATGAGATACAAGGAGTCTCTCCTCTTCCTTCTTGCAGGTTCTACACTCCAGCGCATGATCATGGAGTTCATGATTTCTTTAGCAAGTCCTTCATCCAGAAGCAATTCAGTTAGCTCATTAAAGTGAAGATTAAGATATGTTGAAGACATATTTAAAATTTTGTGCCTTGTCCTATCTTGAGGGAGGATTTTCCCCATGTGGTTTTGCCTCTTTCCTCACTTTTCTGGAAATAATAATTGTTAAAGGGTGACCATAGCCTTGTTGCTGGGCCCTATATGCATCCATATTTTTTTTTCATACCATCATAAAGTCAAACTTATAGGGGGGTGTTGGAATATATTAAACCCACTCACAACTTAGGATAAAATAATCAATCATTATTTGATTAATTATTCACCCACTAGCTTAATTAGTTGGCATCCACTTGCACCTTAAAGTCAATGTATGCCATCCATATCCTAGGAATGATTTATTTCTGATTTTGGGTTCATCTAGAATTAGTATACAGGACCTTATAGCATATTCTGTTTTTTTTTGCTTTTTTTGCTTTTTCTGCTTTTTCCTGCTTTTCTATGGATAAGATAAAAGCTAGTCAACTAGGAAACTGGGAGAGTTTGTTTCCGACCCATCCTCTATTATTTTTTCTCCATTTTCTAGGATTAGGATGTTATTTCCATCTCCTTGACAACTCACTCATGCTTTTTCCAACTCGTGATGTCCTTGATAGATTTAGCAAGTGCTTTATCCACCTATGCGGGTTTGCTATATTTTGGTAAGTCATCCTTTTTGAGCTTTATGATTTGTTTCCATACAATTCGACTTTACTATGAGGGAAGATCTATTTATGTACACTATTATTCATAATTATTCAATGGAAGGATACACACCAATATTCATCTCTTCATTCATGTGATTCAGTCTCTTTTCTTCCCTCTATTTTTCCTGTGTATGCTTATGAGAATTCTTAGTAGCAAGATCTATTTCATGTGCTTCTTTTTAGCATCATTGCACATAGCATTGGTCTATTATTTCTACACTAGCATCACGAAGAAGATCTAAATCATGTTAGCTTTCATTCTAACAACAACATGAAAACTAAATCATGTGAACTTTCCTTCTAACAATAACATGAAATGTAGTGCATGTTAGCTTTCCTTCTAACAACAACATGAAATGTAGCGCATGTTAGCTTTCCTTCTAACAAAAACATTATATCATGAATGAAAGCTAACACATGTTATATTTCCTTCTAACAAGAATATGAAATGTAATATGTGTTAGCTTTTTTTCTAATAACAATAAGGTCTAGTCAATGAAAGCTAACACATGTTAGCTTTCCTTCTAACAACAACATTGCACAGTGAATGAAAGATAATGGTTGTTAGCTTTCATATGGTAGTTTTCCTTCTACCGCAAGCACATTGTAGTCAAAGCTAACATGTGTTAGCTTTCATATGGTATTTTTCCTTCTAGCACCATGAAGGAGTTCTAACGCATGTTAGCTTTCCTTCTAACAACAACATTGCACAATCAATGAAAGCTAACACGTTATATTTCATATGGTAGTTTTTCTTATAACACCATTAATGAAAGGTAACCAACCTAAGATACAATTAGAAGTTTATTAATATGCACTTATCATTAATATAAGTATCAATGATTGTGACTAATAGAATATCTGTTAGAGATATGTTGTTTGATATGTTGCTAGAGAACCAATAAGATATTGATCTGACGAGTGTAACTACGGGTAAGACTCACGAAAAGCTTATTACTCTTGGATTGGGATAGAAAAAGTATCTTTAGTCTCTACATGTGGAAAAAAATTAGATTGCAACTAAACATTATGTGGATAAGGTGTTTTTTTTATCAAACTATACATAAGTTTCTTGAAAATTGGATTCCATACTCGGTGTATGCAATCCTTCTTGCAAGTTCTCTTCATTATTGTTTGGCTAGGGTATAAATTGTGATTATTCCCATTAACTAACAATCCAAACAAATTAATTAAACTATAAACCATACAAGGGAAATGACCTGGATTATAGCACCAAAATGTTTATGTGGTAAAATTTCCCTCGTCAACTTCACAAGTTCACCCTGTCAAAGGACCAATTATATATTCCTTTATAGAAAATGAAGAACCCTAATATGGGTTTATGGTTTCAACTAAAATGTATCTAAGAATAGAATGCATTATGAAACTATTCTAGCAATTAATCTAACATTGATATATTCTAATCTATCATAGCTACAAGAATTTGAAGAACTGATTGACATAAAACAAAAAGAGAATTACATAGAGCAAATAGAATAGTCCAATGACTACCATCTTCACAAACCCCAAGGTATTTATGAGAAATAAAGGATATCCTACAATTCACTGAGGGATACTTGATTAACATCAAGTTTTTATTGTTAGCAATGCATAATATAATTAAGTAAAGGCATTACACGCAAGATAATATTGTCTATATATTGTGACATCCTTCCCTACAAGATTCATGAATAAAATCATGAATAGAGGGAATATTACACAATCATCCACAAATTGTAAGAATATAAGAACACAAGAAAATAGTGTGTCTATTTAACATGCGAAGATAACATACAATTTCAAAAAGATAACATATTTAAATAATGCAAAGATTCACCCTTTACAAGTTTAACCAATGACTCTTGGCATTCTACCTACTTGACTCTTGGCCTCACTATCCCACTTTAACCATTTTTTCCTCACCCTTCCTTACCTTCCCTACAATCAAGTGAGCCCTCCTTCCTCACCCTAAAGTTGGTTGATTAGCATATCATTTAAAGAAAATATTTAAAATTACAAATTGATTAACCTTAGTCATTTTCATGCTCTACAAATAAAATTAAAAGATATGAAATCATGGAAGGAAATAGATCTTTAAATCTTAAAACTAAAATTCCATGGCAGAATCAGTCCCAAAATTGAAGTCCATCCAACTATGTGTAAAAACAATCTACACAAATCATGAAAAAAATATACACAAATCAATCTCTTTGCTACACTTATTAATTTATGTTGTGAATCCAGATTTCATGCCAAAGGTATACTGAGAATGAGTGAAAAAGGAACCACAAAAATAATATATACATTTACTCTATAATACAAAGTCACACTTTGCACAATGAGACACCTTCTGTGGATTGTCCCCCATTAATACATTTTGTGAACTCCTATGTGAAGCTTGAATCCCTTAGAATTATAAAGATACAAATAAAATTTTTGGGCACTACTCAAGAACATAAAAACGATCAATTTATTTGTTGCCCTTGTTAATTTATATTGTGAATCCATATGTCATGCCAAAGCTAAGAAAGAATTATACATCAAGCATAGGAAAAAGGTATACCTTTTCGTCAAGGATACTTAGATTGTGTGAAAAACAAACCACAAAAATAATATGTACATTTACTTTCATTAATACAAAGTGGTGCTTTACACAATGAGACACCTACCGTGGATGCTCCTCTATTAAGACATTTTACATTAAGAACATAAAAACATTTCTACAGGATAGATGATAAAAGATGGAACATGATCACAACATGATTCACAAAATACCATACAAAGCAAACAAAAAAAAACACTACACCTGTAGATTTCATCCACTCTGCCCAAAAATAAGGATCCAACTCTGTGGGATGCATCTCAATAGAGATAAAATAGTGGATTAAAAATATGCATACAGAAAGAGAAAATTGATCCTCCATATGTTCCCAAGTAACAATGGTATATAGATTAGCACAGAGAAAATAATCTAGCATTGGTAAAGATGCATAGTTGACAAGATCAATGGAGAAGGATTAACTGCCTCCTGCTAGAACACTATAACTCCTAGGGGAAGCTAGAAGAGCCTGTAGACTTCTTCAGATATTGTTTCTAACACAAGCATACAAAATGGATCCAAAGTCAAAAAATGAAGGGAGAAGGATAAAGAATAGGATAATTTCCGCTCTGCATCTAACCTTGAATATATTGTTACAATAGTGACATCCAACTATGTCACTCATTGAATCTTTTAAATGTATAGTATTTGATTAAACCATCCCCTTGATCTTTGCATTGATGATCCAGCATAAACATGATAAATGAAAAACCTAATAAGCAATGTTGCACGAATCAGACTCGGCTGGCACTTAACTCATTGACTCGGGAAAGACTCGAGAAAGACCCATCGGGAGAGACTCGACAACACTCAGCAATTACGAAAAAAACTTAAATATGGACACAAGAAAGAGGTTTTATTTATTCCAATGCTTCAACTATATATATGATTGATTTCGATTCCACTTTCATTTTTCATGGAGGCCATTTTATTCCCTGTTTTTAATTATATATTTCATTTTTTCATAATATTGAACTAAATTAATTAGGATGCAATATTTATGCTATAACAAGTTTTGTCATATAGAGGTGGATGCATAATGTTCCTTTCTCATATGAGACGTTATAAATTAAATGAGATGAATAAAGTTAATAGATTTAAAAAATTCAACTTTTTTAAGAAGAAGTAGAACATAATATGAGTTTTTGTTGTCCATGCCAACTCTTTTATAAATATTGCATAATGTCTATTTCTTTTAAAATTAAAAAGGATGGTATTTAATTAGATAAATATTTAAATTACCGATTTAAATTTAGTGTCGATCTAATATGAATTAGTTGGGTTTGATTCAACAAGTTGATATTTTTTTCATCCAATGATAATGAATGATCAAGCTGGCCAGACCTTTTATACGTGGGAAATCTACCTGGTGATACAAGGGACTTTGAAAACCTATTTCAAATATGGGCACATTACTAAGATTGATTTCAAGTTTCAAAAGTTGTCCGACTTTTGTTTTATCGAGTTCGAAGGAGAATGTTATTCATGGTCATGATGTTTATAATTTTTATGTGAATCCCTTACGAGTTGAGCTCTCATATTGTGGTCAATTCGATCCTTCATCTTCTGGTGGACGACATTATTCATTGCATGGCCGTTATAGTAGTTATAGGTTCTGGTAGGGGACATGGGAAAGGAATATCGAGAAGATATCGATATAGTGTTAGCATTACAGGGCTACCATCATGGGATTCATTGCAGGATCTAAAAGATCATATCCAACAAGATGAAGTCATTTATTATTCTGAAGTCTTCTGTGGGCTTTTTTTCCTCTACTTTTCTAAGTTCAAGCGAGTCTGCATGAGTCTTGGCCGAGTATGTCGAGTTTTCGGTGATTATGGAGATTAGGAAGAGTCAGTCGAGTTTAGGGGCGAATATTCTGTGAGTAACCGTATTAGGGGTTGACCCGTCCTTACTCATGAGTCTTAAAAGAGTGGTTCTTCATTGCTAATAAGAGGAAATCTAAAGAAATAAATAAGTTTGCAACATTTAGATAAAGCCAAGAGTAATTTGAACTGTGTAGGGTTTTTTAAATCATCAACATAAAACTGCCGGGATATAATGAAATCAATGCTTCACCCATAGAACATGGAGCTTAGTTTATTAAAAATATAAAAAATACAAATACAATGATCTATAAAAGAGGCAATCCCTACCAAACCCTCGCCTGCCCAGTTGCAAAATCTAATAAGTCTATATGTATTCAAATATTGGTGTTTTATCTACAATATTTTATTGCTTTAAATGCCTATGTTGCATGCAACCATTAGAAATCGTAGATCTATAAATAAAACTTCAGCAAACCCTAATGCATCCAAATAGAACACTTCAGATTTATAACAACACTACTAAAGAGTAGAACATATCAATAGGAGCATGAGAGAGAGAGAGAGAGAGAGAGAGAGAGAGAGAGAGAGAGAGAGAGAGCCCATGAATGAGAAGGATATGGTTCCCATATTCTAAATAATCATGTATGTATCCTAAATATGTTAGAAATCATGAGGTAGAGGATATACAATGACTTCTCCAACAAACCTTAATCCAATAAACAAGCTGAAAATATCAATGTCACAAAAAGACTTCAAGAGAGTGAAACACAAGTACAGTGAATTAATGTAGGTTCCCTCATCAACGAATGATTAAACACATTTGATTGTGATGATTGTAAAAACAAGGTATATGGTGCATTTATACCACTCCTACTAGGGTTATTGCACTAGCCCCAAGGAGGAGGCTAGGCCGACCTTACCCTAAATTATAATAAGGAGGAGGCTAGGCTGACCTTACACTAAATTATAATGAAGTGTAATAATTATGTAACTACCCACTAATACCTACAGGTTGGCTTAAGAGACTCAACTACCCATAAAGTGGGCTGGTAACGTGACTACAAATGAAGATTAGCCAAAATGAATAAAAGACTATGTTACAAATGAGGCATGTGTTATGTATTAATATGCAACTTATAAGGTGGGGTATATCCCTCCTTGAGGGGGTTATGCACCCACACACATGCTTAGGCCAACCTCAATTACCTAAAATAATGTTTACTAGGTTGGCTCTTAAGCCATAAAATAGTGATAACAAGCATGTACATTCTCTACAAAATAATGGCCACTATACATTTCCAGGCCCATTAAATAACATATATTGGCATTAAAAAAAAGAAAGAATAGAAACCCTCTCAAATTTATAAACCCTACACAAAAATTAAAGCAAGAATAATGGCAAAGACAAGAAGGAAATTGTGTACAACAATATTTTAATGTTAATAAATAGAAGAAAATACAAATGAATGAAATGAAAATAACAAATATAATTGGAGAAAAACCATTTGCAATGTTGATTCCCATACTTTATGTACTCATGGACACGTGTATACTTTCCTACTATGCATACAATGACAGGACACTTATGCAGAGCTAGATTTAGAATTAGATTCTGAGCTAACTCTATGTAATCCAAGCACACTTCCAACTTAGAGAGAAAGAAATGAAGCATGCCTCTCTTGTAGGAGAATCACGTGGCTACGATAAACAAGCACCAACCCCGACATCTCCTATTCATCCTCAATTTTGGAAGCCTCATGCTAGAGAAAGAAAGATAAATCAGTAAATTAACAAACTCAATGACATGGCTTGTTCTTGTAATGTTCTGTGTCACATAATTCATTAGAACAAGAAGCATGTGATTATTTATCAAGGAATTTTCTCACAGAAGTAATTAACAGGTGTCCTCTATGACCTATTTTACACCAATTCTGCTACATAAAAGAACACTATGTGCAAAATGCGCATTGATTCATATAGCAGTAGATTACCAAATAACAAGATTACATAAATATGTGAATATGGAAACAAAGATGGAGATGCTCTATTTGAGAGGGCTCGTAGGAACTAAAAAAGTTAACTTAGAACTATAAACTTGGATGCAATTTTAGAATGTCTTACCTACTCGAAACTTACATTCAATAGATAGTTTTGTGGGTTATCTTACATTTTACACTCTAAAAGTAGTTCCTGGTATGACCCATGAGAATGAGGTCTAATTCCAAGCAGTGAGGTGATCAGGCTTGTATTATCATTGAGACCCAGGTTCGAAACCCTCCATGGGAACGATTGTAAATATGGAATTGTAAATATAAGAAGTATCTCACGCAAAATAAAAATAAAAAAAGTAGTCCTTAGTCTAGATGAGAGAAGAAACAAAAACATGTCACAACTACAATCCATATTTCCTAGAACCCAATGTAACAATGACATGTCAATGAAGAGAACTTAATCTACAAAATAGAAGACAAAGTACAATTCTATGTTGATTGTACTTACAAGCTGCATGTGATCTAGTGGCATGGACAAATTAATGCATGTATAGAGTAATGCTCAGTGGAGGCATTCACTCATTAATTATATAAAATGTCAGCAATATCCAAGAAACAGTTCTATTAAAGAGATAACAGAGGTGCACTAGCATGAACCCAAATATCTATTTATTGGATTTTCTGGTATAAACATGATGTTGTAGTATATAAATCTCTGTCACAATATACCCTATCTCACATTACTGTAACAAATATAAAATACAACGTTAATTATACTATTAGGTTACTAGTAAAAGGGTGTAACCCTTCACTATGTTGGCTCAAGCCTTATAAAAGGCAAGCTTATGGAATATTTTATTCATCATCCAATATATTATTATTCATATTTCATTATTACAATGATAGTCATATTCCACTAACAGACAACTGGATTCGGTTGCTCCATTTGGTATCAGAGCTCGGATTCAACTCCTTTGACCTGAGCTCAGATTCAGCTTCTCCCACTTGATCTTGGTTTCGGCTCATCTCACATCACCCTTCCACTCACATCTCCCATACATCCTTAATTTCATTTATCCCTACCATCATACTACCTCCATGAACTCCATCTTGCAACTCATTCCTTGGCTTTAGGCCACTTCCTTCACGCGTTGTTTCACCCTCCAGCTATGCCCAAACTCCCCATCTCCATTTCTGCCATTCCTCCGCCACTTCTTCCCACTTCATGCCACTCCTCTGCCACACCCTCCAAACTTTCACGCCTACTCTCCAACTATGCCCACCCTTCCCCATATCTACTTCTGCGTGCTACTCTGCCACACCCTTCACCACCTTCCCCATCCACCACATCTTCCACATCCTTCTGCCCCCATCCTCCATCTTCCATCTCCCCATATCCTCCACGCGACACCCACCTTCTTTGCTCCTACACGTCCCTACCCTTGCTGCCTCCATCACCGTGCCGTCATCTCACCCATGCCACCACCGGCATGTTCCACCCCCATCCGCCCTCCTCCATATCCCCATCTCCTTTTGCCAGCATCCCACCTGCTCCATCCTCTGTGCCATCCTTCTCCTTTGCGCCGCCTCCTCACTGCAACGTCACCTCACAACAATCTCTCCCTCCATTCTACCATCCCCAACCTTGCTCCTCCATGTCGTCGTCCACCACCATGCCACCATCGTTCATTCCACGCATTCCTCTGCATTCCTCTTCCACTCACGGCCGCCTGCTCCTAAACCCTATCACAACAAATTTTAATAAAAATATATTATTTTAATAATTGATATTATTATATAGTATTATTTTTATTAATTTGTTTTTAACCAAACTTTATAATAAAATTAAATACAATTATAAAAATTATTATTTAAAATAATATTATTATATATTAAAAAAATATACATATATACCAAAATAATTACATATTATAAAAATTAATAATAATAATACTAATTAATTAATTATTTAATATATTATTATTCAAATATCACTTCAAAAGGCCAAAATGGCTTTGAAATACACACCTCCTCATACAAGGTCCAAGACCATGGCAGAACTGAAATATAAAATCGAAAAAGTGGAGAAGGACATCAAGTCTCTTGTTGCTAACCTAAAAGGCTTGAAGGAAAAGATGCAAAATAACAATACATTACTCAAAGATGAGCTTGTTTTGGTACTAGAAAGAAGGCTCGACAACAAACTTGACATCCTGAATGAAAAACAAAAAGACTTGGATGACGAAATGAGTACCATGACGCAAAACATAAACACCTTAACACAAAACATGAGCACCACGACGCAGAACCATAATACATTAATCGAGATGTTACAAAGGCTCATACCCAGTCTGGGCCAAGTCAACAGTCCATACATGCTAGATGCCTCATTTCATGTTGCCACCCAGGAAACATTTGCAAAGAATCAAGAAGAATTGCAAAAAGAAATAAAGATTTACAATGTGACGCGTAAGCAAGAGATAGAAACACAAGTACTGCCGGATATGGAGGCACAATTAAACAACAAAATAGACATTATAAGTAAAATAGTAGAGAATAAAAAAGAAAAAAACCCCTCCAACAATGAAGTAATTCAAATATGCCACTTTCATCATCCAGTAGTTCCGAGCCACCATCAAACCATAAGGCAGAAGGAAATCAACGTCGTCCTTACAAAGTGTCCCCACCTAAGGAAAAAATAGAGTTGTTGAAATACAATGGGAGTGAAGACCAATGCGTTGCTTGGTTAAAGAAAGAAGAAGAATACTTCGACATTTACAACATTCAATTTGACAATGAGAATGTGAAATATGTGTCAATGCATATGGAAGGGTACGCCTATAATTGGTACTTATGGTGGAAGAGAGATAACTTTACCTACACCTGGAACTTGTTCAAAAATGATTTTTTTAATAGGTTTCAAGGAATCAAAGAAAATGAAATTTTCACTAAACTTACCATACTACAACAAGTCGGAAACGTTGAGGAATTCACACATCAGTGGGAATCCTTATCGACATGAGTATTTGGGTTGTCTGAAAAGAAAAGACTCGAAACCTATTTAGGAGGTCTTAAACTGTACCTCCAAAAAGAGTTGAATTTGCATGACATACCTAACGTAGAAGTAGCAAGACATAAAGCTAAAGCTGCAGAACGCAAATTGGAAGGAATTAAAACAAGAGGCCGATAACTATTATCGGCAAGAAAAAGAGACACAATGTAGATACTGTGCAGATACATGGTCACCCGGTCATCAATGCCACAAACCTCAATCATATGCCTATGAAATGGAAAATAGATCGAAGTCAGCTAATAGTTACGCTGATAATATAAAAAAGAAGAAAAACATATGTCGTCGATGTGGTGATGATTGGACCCCTGGTCATAAATGTCGGAACAATGAGACAATACAGTGCAAAATCATCAATGGAAAGGAAGTGCAAGTCTCTGCACAAGAGACCTCATTCTATTCTAATACTGACACCGAGTCAGAATGAAGAACGACACTAGGAAAATACTTAAGCTTTGAGGACAAAGCTTCCTTAAAGGGAGTGGCAATGTAACAAATATAAAATAGAACGTCAAATATACTATTAGGTTACTAGTGAAAGGGTGTAACCCTTCACTATGTTGGCTCAAGCCATAAAAATTGCGAGCCTATTGTATATTTTATTCATCATCCAATATATTATTATTCATATTTCATTATTACAATGATAGTCGGATTCAACTAACGGACAACCGGATTCAGTTCCTCCAATTACACTTCTAAATCATCCCTAATTGGCTATAGTGGTTTGACTACCTACCTCTAATTCTAACCTTTAACCTTAAATATAACATTGGCAATGCTCTAAGTTCTCCATTGTTGTTATTACTTGTACTTCATATTCCCATTAACTTATTTGACCACTTGTGTACATAAATATAATATAATTTCATTTCATTTTTTATTAGTAAGAAGTGTCATTATATTAATATGTAGAAGTACAGATAATACAAAATGCTTGAATGGACAGAGCATGAAAATGACTAAGGTTTATCAACCTATGTGACAACAACGATGCCATATAAATTTAATATTATATGAAACTCACTCAGAGTGATGTGTTTAGATGTTGATATGTGCCTAGATTTGAGAATGAGGTCCTTTAGCTGCTCACCATTGTTGTTATAAGGGTGTAAAAGGTCCCAAAAATGCCCAGAAATTACCAGAGTTGTTCCACACACAATAATGCCCAGGAATTACACCCACCATCAGAGATTTATGGTTTTTTAGGGATTTTTGATGACATGATAGTCCCCAAATGTACCCAAAACTATTTATGGTTTCTATTTGATTCCTTTTTAGGACAGTCAGGGGTTGGTATGTTTCAAGGTGCTAAACAATGTAGAGGTTTTCCAAAATGATGATTTCATGAGCAAGAAAACAAATCTTCATTACAGTTTTGAAAGAGAAGAATTAATCAATTTTTTAATAACCCTTTTGGGCTACAATACTAAGATCATACAGTAACCAATTAAAATATTTTGTGGATTTGGACAAAGTCAAAATTGAGGAGCAAACAATTGCTGGAGAACACATAATTGTTTTCTAGTTTTATCTATTGAAAAACATTTTATAGTCTAGAATATTTGTATTTTATGAGTTTCTTGGTAGGTTCTTGGTGTAGAAAACAACGATATCCGACACTAATCAAGGTTTCCCATATCTATTCCTTGTGAAATTTCAGCCTCAGGGATGATATGAAATATTCAAGTATAGTAACAAATACTTCACTACAAATCACTAGTCAGGCCAAGAAGATATATACCAATAAATTATATGATACACTTTTTCAAGCATATTTCATATTTAAAGTACTAAGATTGATTACTCTAGAATTATCAAGTAGAAGTACTAAGTGAAAATAGAGCTGGAAAAAGAGTGGTTAGCAAAGAAGTTTCCTGGACAACCATAATGATAGAAGAAGTCATTGGTTTTTGCAAGGAGATAGTGCCATGCTTGAGAAAAATCCAAGAGGAGGAAGCCACAAAAGATAGAAGTGATGTGTGTGAAGTAAGTTAATCTCTGGTATTTATATTTTAAGTCCAATTTTGGACATTATTTTCTCCTTGTCTTGTGGATTTTGGTTAATGATAACACTACTAAGTAGTTCATTTTCTCAAGATCCAAATGGGTAATAGAAGCGAGTAGATGTTTTGGGATATCAAATGGACAGGTGGTACTTCAATGTGGTCAACTCACAACATATTTCCATTACAAGGGACTAACATGTATCCATTGTCAAATAAAGTCCACAATAGAAATAATAAATATGGGAAAGAAAGGACCCATGTAGTTGAAGTGAATGGGGATGTACGAGGATGAAAATTAGTGGCAGATCCTGATCTACAATTAGGGATACTACCCTAAGGAGACAAGATGTAAGGGTTTGAAATTTGATCATACCCTAGGTTTGTGCTTCTTAAGGAGACATCTTGAATGAGGCTAACAAGGGCATGATAATGGTGATTCTATCTTGTTGGGCAGTAATTTTTAACATGCGATGTAATTAGTGTTATTAATTAACTACACAATCACATTGTCTGAATGGAAAATGAAAATGAAACTGCATAAGGCATTTTTCAATTACTTTTATGAATCCATGAAGATAAGGATATACCATCTCATCCAACCCCTTCCATTGTGGTTGATATCCATTCATAGTGATCCTGATTTCCTCTACCCTTTGTTGGTTTGTGCAAACCAGTTAGCCAAGGGATTCAGGCTTTTTATCTGTGCTCACTCTTGATGTCCTTGTTTAGGTTATTAATAATTTATTTTTCTTCCAGAGGCAACATCCCAAGTCTCTAGAATGTGTTTGGTTGAATGACATTATATTTTGCATGATTGACAAGGCAGGATTGGTTTTGTGGTTTGTGAACATGGACATATGTTTTATGGTTGCTATTACTGGGTTAGGTTCGATTTGCTTACTTATCTAGGGATTTTATAATAAAAAACCTGAAACAAGAAATCCATAACATTTGGCAGTCCCAGGTCTAGGCGTCTATGATTCAATATCAGTTCGATTTAGAAGTTTAGAATGTGTTGGTTTTACGTTAACCAACTCAAAAAATCATGAAAATTGTACGCATAGAGTCCATTTTCCTAATGGGTAAGTTATTCCATCATTTTGCAGAGCTTAGCACACCACGAATATGCTTTAGCTAAGGTGAACATAAGAAAATACCAATATAATTCACTCATTAGAATTAGCTAGAAATTAGAGACCTCCCAACAGTAAATTCATGTGGGGTGCAAACTAAATGTTAAAGGGAAAAATAAAGATACAGGGATATTCAAAACCTAGACTCATGGATTTACCATCTCGTCCAAAATCCTGGAAGGTGAAGGGACTCCCTTTTGATCATGTTTCCAACAACTCATTCTAGAGAAAATCGTATGGGAATTAACAATTTATGTAGTGCAAAGTTCTGAAAGCTCACTTTTTAATTATGGGTTTCAAAATATTTTATATTTGGATTTATTTGGGAGAATGACATTTGTCACCCTCTGACGGCTGGATATCAAAATGAAACTAAATTGGTTGTGTTGAAATGAGAATCCCACATGCAAAGTAGAGAAATGCATGCAATGAAATTATTAGGAAGAAATCCACTAACCATTTCCTTGAATTTTGACATACAAGGTCTCCTTTCATGAAGAATTCCAAGAAGCACATGTGGTGCAATCACATTCAGACCATCTGGTGCTTACATCGACTGTCTTCTCAGCTTTCTGGATATGAAGAACTTCAACAATGGTACAATTTACATGGAACGCAGATTTCAACGTAGTGGTTCTAAGTCTCACACTCTGCTTCCATCTGATTGTTGTAGCCTTGGTGGCCTCATACATTATTGTCTTAGAAATACTCATCTTTCTCAAGTAAAATACTATGGGCATGACGAGCTCTCTAAACATAGGAATCCTGGCATACAAAGTATCAGAAACATCCTCCATATAAACATTTGTGAGGCAATGTGACATAGCTATCTTGGTCTTCCCCTCAGCAGAATTAACAAGAATCCTTCCTGACCTCCTCCTGCTGCTGCCACCACCATCAAGCTGATCTTGTAAATTAGAACTATAGCAGTAACAGGGCTTCCATTCAGACTCAAATACATAGTCAATGAGCTTGTAAACAACACAGAGCAAAGGATCAAGATGGTACAGAAATGATAAAACAATGACCTCCTACTACTACTGCCACCACCATCAGGCTGATCCTGTAAATTAGAACTATCTCAATAGCAAGGCTTCCATTCATAATCAAATACATAGTCAATGAGCTTGTAAACAACACAGAGCAGAGGATCAAGAAGGTCTAGAAATGTAAAACTAGTATAACTAACAATGGGCACAAGAATGCTTCCCCCCATTATCAAATCCCTCTGCAACCATTCCATCATAATAAATTGACCAATATTGAACACCTCTAAATCAATTTTGCCTCCAAGTCTAGCCATCTCTAATCATGGATCCAAAAATATTGAAAAAATTCCACTCATGGATCCGAATATTGTAGCTGGAGATGCCCAACAGGACTAAAATACAATCAATCATGAATTCTAATGCCAATGACAGGCTGTCGATACAAATGAAAAATGAAAAAAAAATCATTTCCCCATCTGCATGAAGACCGGGACAAAAATTAACTAAAGTGGAAATAAATAAATTTAACTAAACTGGATTTATTTATGGGTTATTTATGGGTGTATGTCGTGATCCCTACTCATTGGTTGGCTCAACAAGAACAAATATTTGTGTCTTAGGAAAGTGAAACAAGGATTTTTCCATATTAGTTGACTACATCTATGAAGGATTTTTCCATATATGTGTTAATGGGATGCAAAAAAACCTTAGTGTTAGCTCAAGTGGTTTGACTTTCCATGCTGAAGTCATATTAGCCAAAGAGGCCACAAAGTCAAATCAACTTTAGTCCCTCAAGTTTAGCCATACATGTATGTCAACAAAATTTATTGTAGGTGTCATTCACTAAATGTGAGAGAGTGCTTGAAGAGTTTCCCCAATAAAGTTTTCTATGGAAAAATGTTATTGATATGTGTACTACTTAATATGAAAGAACAAATACTAACTACTAAAAATTTCCAAACATGTGTGGTGATGACAGAAAAATACCTAACCATATTAGCACTAGATTTTGGCATTGAAGCTAAGAGATCGATCAATGCCTCATAATAGTTTTCCTTTATCATTTTGTGACCCCAAAAGGATGAGAAATTGACACATTTCAATTTTCATCAAGACCATGGGAACTCATCATACATACTTTTAGTTTGATAGGAGAGGTCAAATTAATAGAAGCAGTTGGATGCTATTAAAATGTTATCTTGAGTTGTTATGAGAATCTCATTAAATCCATCCAAGCCATCTGATTGAACATGGGATCGACTTGAAACATAAAGTTGTTATGCCAAACGAGGCTTTATGTAGGGCTTCATTCTTCAAAAATGGAGAAATTAAGGGGAAAATCAAGAGTTGTTGGATAGATGGCACATACACCCCTCCTCACTACAACCTTATGACCCTAACATTGTATTAGTTTGAAACATAGATGGCATGTTGAGTATGTGTAGATTATTGACTTGAATAGTATCACCATTAAGAACTAATATGTATTTTCACATGTTAATAGCCTATTACATTTAATTTCTAGAAGTGAAATTCTTTATTACGATTGACCTCAAGTTTGGTTAAAGCCACTAGATCCCTACAACTAGAGAATAAGTGCAAGACAACCTTCAATATGTGATCAAGGATCATTTGAATGGATGGTGATCTCATTTGTTCATATTGATTTCCATACAACCTTTACAAGTATGCCAAATGAAGTGTTGATATTGTCTTAATTCATTCATGATCGTGCATGTTAGAAGCATACATGTTCTACCTAATAGGATCATTTACACCATAAACCAAGTATTTGTACAGTTGCATGAATAGAAATTATTGATCAACATAAATAAATGTACATTTAAGCAACAAGAACACATTTGTCTTATATTATGTCAGAAGCAAAATGGATTGAGCATTAAATTGAGGAAGATTTTAACCATTGTTGATTGGCTACCATTGAATAATATCCATCACTTGTTAGATTTCATGAGAACGGTGAGTTACCTAAGATATTTTACTATGCATCTTTCCCATGTAGCACATCCACTTAACAGGTTGAATCACACTGATGTCTCAGCTGGGGGGATCATTCAACAAAAGTGTTTAAAGAGCTTAAGCATTGGGTGATTAATAAACATCATTGAGAGTCCTTTTTAAAGGACAACTCATGAAACCTTGTCTTCAATTCGTTATTGTGTTCATTTAGGCGGAATTTATAAAATCTCTGTTGAAACTCATCAAAATCCTCATTGGAAGAGAAATCATATCCAATGATACAAAAGTCATTCGTAAGAAAATACAACTAAAATATATAGTAGTACATTCACAGTGTGCACCAAAAGTGATAGATCTCAGTCATCAAACGTTTTGTTTCACGTGCCTTCGAAAACATAATACCTCCACAGTGCACACCAATAACAACTGATGCAAGTCATGAAACGTGTTGTAATCTCCTCCACATGTGAGTTGCTCATCCTAGACACCACATAAGATCATATTGACATGCTCTTTGTACATCGAGTTACCTTCCACATTATAAACCTTATAAACCAAAAAGACCCTCTCACTACCAAATAACGATAATTAAGGTGTAGGAATTCTTTGCAATGTGGTACATTCCAAATCTTGATTAGTCCTGTGCATTTCTTTTATGTATTCATTATTATATCAAAGGAATTTTCTTATTGTCATACTTCCCACATTACCTGTTAGTCATGATAATCTTACATGATCTCACACATTTGTCCATTAGTCATCACAACCTTACATCTCTTAGACAAACATTTTCCCCATTTGTCACCATCACCTTACATTATCTTGCAAATAACTCCTACAACAACAAATAGGCCAGAATTGTTGATAGGCTGGGAGTTTCAATATATATCCTGCTCCACAGTCTTGACCATGATTCTGGCTAGAACCATCACAAAAACCCAATGGATAAGACTTATCTACCTGAGGATGATTTAAAATATTTTGAACAAGAATGTTTTGTACAGATTGAAGAAAAGGAAGTAGTGTTAATGCCTGTGAGGAAATTTGAGTATTAGGTGCATACCTCTCATTGAAAATACCTTTGTTTCAAGCAGTCCAAATCCGTTAGAGAACTTAAAAGGTGAGAACTTTATATTAGTAAAAATGTGTAAATCATGGATTCACACGGACCGCACGGGTATTGAGGAATCACAACCTAATTATACAACTATACAAAGGAATGATCGCATGACCCTTGAGAATGGGGTTGCAAAAGGGTACCAGACAAGCCACAACAAAATGGGGTTGCAAAAGGGTACCAGACAAGCCACAACAAAATGGGGTTGTAAAATGGAAAAACAAGTCCATCATCAAGATAGCTAAGACCATTATTCATGAAAAAATTGCCCAGGCATATATGTGCTAAAGCATGTTATACAAATGTCTACATCTTAAACATGTGTCCATTGTCCACAAAAGTTTCCTGTGGGAAAATTAATGGAGGAAACTTTTACTAGTGAGAAGCCACACGTATCTCATTTTTTTTTTGGGTTGTTGATTTTATATTCATGTTGTTGATGAAAAGACTTAGTTTCAGCCATCTAGTATCAAGGATATTTTTGTAGGGTACAATGAGAATTCTAGAGGCTACAAAGTTTACATTTCATCACAGTGAAAGGAAATAGTTAGTCGTGATATTAATTTTGGTGAGGATGGATGGTCTACCAACAGACAGGAGCCTCCCACAATAATTGAGGAGGAAAAAATATGATGTACTAAGTTCATATCTACAATTAGATGAAAACTCAGATTTAGAGCAGCTTGAAATCAACCAGTCCGGGTAGGCACATAAATATTCCGGATAGAATCAAGAAATCCGGGTAGCTCCAAACAATTATGATTTGACCTCAGGCAACATCAAATTAATCTGGGCAGCCCTAATTTGATCTCAGGAAGAAAGAAGAATTAGGGAAGCAAACCCTAGTTTGCTGATGAGTTTTGAAAAGTTGGCAAAAACACCCCAAATACAAAGCCTTGGTGGGGTTCAATTATGTCTTCAGTCATGGTGGCTAATGGGAAACCTAATCATGTCAATACTTCTGCAACATATTAAGCTTTAAGCACTATAACTTTTTCAATTATCTCAATGGTTGTGACTTGTATAAAATTAAATGGATAATTTAGACTCACTGCAGCTATGTCTAAGGGATTAGTTATATACCTTTGGGGCATAAAATCTATTTGAGTTGATGATGATATTTCATCCTCAAATCCTAGAAATTGGGAGGGTCTATCAAGCTAGGTAAATCAAGATTCATTTTATGGTGAGTTTTCACTCACATCCAAAATTCATTTAGGTACACATGTTAATTTGGGCATTGGATATGCTCTCCATTTCTTCTACTAGGGCAGTGACCTTAGTGTTACAGTAAGAGGCATAAGGAGAATCATCATCTTTAACATCATGTTCTTCTCTACATTTTGCAATGTACATGTATAATACAAACCCTAGTCATCACAAGAGAAATTCCTAGCATCACACAAGAGCAATCTCTCTAAGAACATACAAAGTATCTTTATTTCCCCTTATCTTCTCCTATGGTAGCCTCATGATACAAAGCATGTAACTCCTAGTGTTTTCTTATGAACCCTATCATCTATAAGATAATAGGTTGCTTTCTCCACTTTCCAATTCTACTAGGGTAGAAACCTTAGTGATACAATAAAAGTTGTAAGTGTTGATTTTTCCTAAGAAGCATCAAGAGCCATTCTCTTAGAGAATGGGGACATCTAGTCAAGGACCAGGATGTGGAACCGGTCTAGCACTAGGGGAACGCAACCTTGAGCTGAGTAGCCAATGGCCATTCTTTTGAATGGGGACATCTGGTCAAGGACCAGGATATGGAACCAGTCCAGTACTGGGGGAACTCAGCCTTGAGCTGAGTAGCCATTCTTTTGAATGGGGACATCTGGTTAAGGAACAAGATGTGGAACCTGTCCAACACTGGAGGAACTCAGCCTTGAGCTGAGTAGGAATTCTTTTGAATGGGGACATCTCTTCAAGGACTAGGATGTGGAACCAATCCAACACTGGGGTAACTCATCCTTGAGATGAGTATCCATTCTTTGAATGGAAACATCTGGTCAAGTACTAGGATGTGGAACCAGTCCAACATTGGGGGAACTCAGCCTAGACCTGAGTGGACATTCTTTGAATGGAGGCACCTAGTTAGTTACCGGGACATCACTATAAGTCCTAGAGCATGTATGTGCATGTGAGGCACTCCTATCCTTGACCTATGGGCTTTGTCATCTTCTCCAGGGATTAGTTACCCCTAGTTAAGACACCTAGTACCCGATCTTGGTGGCACAAGGAGTTTGAGATAAAAAAATTAGTAATTCTCCCTATTTATGATGATGTACTTTGAGTGGGTATGAAGGACTCCTATGACACTTGCATTGACTACAACACACTTGAAGAAGGATAAAAGGTAAAATTCAAAAATACATAAGGACCCTTGGACCACTGAGGAGTCAAATTGAAAATGAAAAAAGGCCTTTAATGCCACTAAAGGTAAAAGTAAAAAAAGTAAAAGAATAAAATTATTTTATTTTATTCTTATGTGTTTTGGTCCACTTCCAAGTAACTAAAATCCTATAAAGGAATACCAAATCCATTTCATTTTGACACACACTTGATTATGAACATTAATTTGATCCTTAGATAATTTTTTGCTGAAGTGAGAGAAGATGCTTTTATTTTTTTTATGCCCTATAATGGAGGATTTTCTATCTAGGGAATCTCCATCATTCTTCAGCATTCAACATAAGTAACCCTAAGCAAGCTAGGGAATCACTCCTCTCCACTCATGGTGAACCACAAAAAGAACCTAGGACTTCACACTAGTGCACAAATCATTCACGGGAAGCCTGCTAATCTTCATGACCAGTCTCTTTCAGGATTGGAAAGGCCACAAACAAGTTCTGGGTAGCCTTATCCTCCATGGGAAGTCCTTTCTCAGCTCCAAAATCTAAATAGAGTCCTCAAGTAGGATTCAGGAATAAGAAGAGGACCACGGGAAGCCTGTTTGTACCCTCGAGAATCTCCACATAACCCTCAGGAAGCAAACAAATGATTTTGGGCAGCAGACACAGAACCTCGATCAGGATACTAGCCTTGCTAAGGAAGTTTGTTTGACATCCTAGAAGCCTGCTACCCTTAACGAGAAGCACAGATAATCTGAGCATCGAGAATGAAGAATCCAAACAACAAGAGAAGACTCCAGGTAGCTGGAAAACATTTCACGGGCAGCTCCAGAATTTGATCCGGGCAGTTGGATAGAAGTTTCAGGCGGTCTGGGTAGCCTATAACAAATTTTAGGCATCCCTCTATTGAATTCAGGTAGCAGAAAGAAATTATGGGCATGATGCCCTAATTCAGATTTTTTTTGTAAAATTTGTCTTGTTGACAAATTGTTGGTCAATTGTGCTAGGGTTTGGAAATTGATCAATCCTGATAGGGTTTGAAAATTATTGAAGAATATTCATCTCAAAATTTTGAGATTGAAAAACTCAGTCATCTCATTCAAGGGATAAATTACTAATGCTTTTGGGGTTTTGTCCTTTAAAGGTTTCCCCTTTAAAAAAATCTTATTTTCATGTATGTTGATGTTTTTATTATCTCTGCACTTGTCTTATTGTTATCTTACAGTATGCAAAATTTTAAAGAATACATGTTAATTCTAAAATTCAACTGTAAAAACTATCATCATTTTTAGCACCATGCTCTTTCCTGGGGTTTACATGTATAACACAAACACTAGTCATCACAAGAGCAATGCCTATCATCACAAAAGAGAAATCTCTCCAAGAACATCCAATATGTCACTCTTTCTCCTTATATTCTCCCATATTATATCTTCATGATCCCCAACATCTAAATCCTAAGGTTTCCTCATGAACCCTATAATCTCCAAGATAGGTAGAAAGTCCTCATTGGCTTCAACAATAAGCTTATGTCGGTTAAGCTCTTCCCACTAGCATGATTGTCTTTATTAGGGTTTGCAAACCCTAGCCATGTTACATCACAAAAATACATGGCAAGACAACTCTAGTGCTATAATCTAAAATCATGTAAGGAATTAGCTCCACTCTCTATGTCTTCTACTAGAGAAATAACCTTAGTGTTACAATAAGACGCATGAGAAGAATCATCGTCTTTAAGATCCGGTTCTTCTCTATGTTTTGCAATGTACATGTATAACACAAACCCTAGTCATCACTAGAGATATTCCTAGAGTGACATAAGAGAAATATATCCAAGAAATTACAAGAACCTGACATCCTTAATCCATTGGAATTGAAGGTTCCATGATTCGAGTTACAATTTTTTTCTATGGCACGAAATTTGAATCGGGCAACATAATTGGGTTCTATCAGCTGTAGCCTATCACATATGTTTTTTTCCATTGTGGACATGGTCTCGATACCCATAGTCTCCTGGGATATTTCCATTCGAAATTGACTCCCTTATGGAAAATTGACATTGGACCTCACTAAGCAAAACCCCAGTTTCAAACATAGTATAATACGACCATTTCTAGGCAATTAAAACATGGTAGAGGGGTTTCTATGGGTGAAACCATACATTTTGAATCCATCAAAATCAATGATTACATGATATCAAGTTATGATTTTTGTTCTATGTCCAATTGCAAGTAGCCACCTGGGGCCATTTAGGGTCAACTTGTGAATTTTCTCCTAGGGCATGAAATTCGAATCGGGCAGCATAACTAGTTTCAATTTGTTCCCAAAGATGTGTTTGGCCATTTTGGATGTGATCTCATTGCGCATGGTTTCCTGGGAGAATTTGATTAAAAATATACCCCCTTATGCATAATTTCCATTGGTCCTCACTAAGAAAAACCCTACTTTCGGAGATGGTATAATAAGACCATTTCTAGGAAATTAAAACAAAATAGAGGGGTTCCCTTAGGTGAAACTATTGAATCCATAGGAATCAATGATTTCATGATTTGAGTTACGGTTTTTGTTTTATGGCCAGTTTCAAGTAGCCACCTGATACCATTCAGTGACAACTTGTGAATTTTCTCCTAGGGCACGTAATCCAAACCATGCAGCATAATTAGGTTTTGTCAACTACCACAAATGTGTTTGACCATTGTGGAAGTGTTCTTGCTTGAATATCATCCTTGACCTGCTTGAAAAGTATTTAAACTTCATATCATTTTCACTTGTGGTAAAAAATAATACTAGACGTAGACTTTGGCCAAGTATGATGCAATTAATGATTTGACCAAGAACCCCAGGAGACTAATGGGTAGCCTAGGGTACCTTCTAGGGTCTTACTCTGCCCTAGTTAACTGACTAGGGTACCATCTTCCCTGAGAATGGGTCTCGCAACTCCACTAACTTTAACAATAAATACTACAACCAATATCTAAAGTATTTTAAATACAAATAATGAAATCCTTGAGTAATTTTTGGAACAATGATTATCCTAGTAAAAAGAAACAAAGTGGAGATCAAACATATCATTTTATGATTATTAAACCATATCAAAAAGGGAGGATATAAGCCTCATCTTCTTCTTCCTGCTAAATTTTTGAATGAGGAGAATATAAAATTTGGGAGAAGATTATTCTGGGTCATTTGGAAGCTCTCTAGAGTGACAAATAGCAAATTCCTCATGAAATATCACATCTCTAATCACCTCAATGTACCTTTGACTAGGCACATAGATGTGAATGGTTCTAGCTTTGATCTCTTTTATTTTCACACATGAATACAAACTGGAGTGCCAAATGTTTATTTTCTTGAGCACCTTCAAGAGCCATTCTCTTGGAGAATGGAGGCACCTGATCAGTTAGCAAGAAGTTGAACCAGTCTAGAACCAGGGGACTCATCCTAGAGCTCAGTGTCCATTATTTGAATGGAGGAACCTATTAGTTACTAGGAAGTTGAACTAGTATAGCATTGGGGGACTCATCCTAGAGCTAAGTGTCCATTCTTTGAATGGAGGCACCTATTAGTTACTGTTGATGTAATTGTAACTTCGGAATGTATTCATCTATGTATCTTATGTATTGTAACCCGATGTTTATTCCGGGATATATTTATAATGTACTTGAGTCATATTTCCATGCCCCGATGTTCCAATTGGGAGGATCAATTGTTTAAACAAGTCATGTCAAGTCATAGTGGGTAACCCTTCGATTGTCCAAGGGTTAAAGTCCCTGCAGTTCTGGGGCACTAGGGTTATTAGACTCTCCTAGTAGAGGTTGGCCCTGGTAGGGTTTTAGTCATGTCGGGATTAGTATAAATAGAGAACTGGAGTCGCTATTTATCATAAAAGTCATCCACACTCAAGTATAGCGCATAGTTGAGGAAGGAGAAGACACTAGAGCTAGACAAGAAGAAGATTACTGTTGTTGGGAACTCACTTACTGTTTTGGGGATTTTACTGTTTTGGTGTTGATTCTATCTTTGAGGAAGTTGCATGGTTTTCTCCTTTATGGTTTCCCCGAGGAAAAAAATTGTGTTCATTGTCTCTTGTGTTTGATTGTTGTGATTTTTATTCCCTTAGTTAAAGATCCTAATATAATGCTAGCTTAATGTTGAAAAAATAACATGGTATCAGAGCTAATCTGAGAAGAAGACACTGTGCAGCTGTAGGAAATAGGGATTCCTATTTTATGGATCTTCCTCCACAAATTTTCAGCAAAAGTAAGGTGGAATAACTCTCCTCCTTAGGGCGCATCTTTCTGTCGAAGCAAAATCCATTTCTGAGGTTTTTCAGTTTTGGACCTGTCACTACTGCCGAAAATTAGGGCTTTTCACAGAAGAGGAATTTTTCAGTGAGCCCAGGCATGGATTGATCTCCTCCCCAAAATAGAAGTTAGAGAAAAATTTCAGAGCATTTGGTTGGATATAACTTTGGAAAAGAAAAACCCTAATTTGCTCCTGAACGAGCTCTACAGGATTTCAGCTCAAGTTTTAGATCCGACATCTTGAACCTGGTAAGATCTAAAATCCTTTGTATTTCCATTTGAGGTTCTCAAATAATATGTCTCATCATACCAAGCTTGATGAAAAGCTTGAGGGAGCTGATAACTTCCGAGCCTAGAAGTATAGGATCTCCCTAGTCCTGGAAGAGAATGAATTAGACTCCTACATCCATGAGGAGGTTCCAGTTCCAGAGGGAGATAAGGAAAAAGCCTTACATAAGAAGAATATGGTTATGGCAAAGAGGATCATTGTTGATTCTATCAAGGATCACCTTATCCCATAGGTGTCCTCTCTCAAGACACCTAAAGCTATGTTTGATGCCCTAACCAAATTGTTTGAAGGGAAGAACATAAACCGGAAGATGACTCTGAGGAATCAACTGAAGAATGTGAAGGTTTAGAATGCAGAGACTATCTAGTCCTACTTCACAAGGGTTTCCCAGATCAAGGAACAATTAGAAGCTGTTGATGAAGAAGTGGAAAATGCAGAGATTGTGATGACTACTTTGAATGGCCTCCCTAGGTCATGGGATTCTTTCATCCAAGGAATCTATGCAAGAAAGAAGTTAGTCAAGTTCAGTAGACTATGGGAAGAATCCTCTCAAGAAGAAGCTTGGATAGCAGCCTGAGAAGAGAAGATGGGAAGTGAAAATAAAGCCCTCACAGTTCACTCCAAGAAGGGAAGAAGAAGAAATCCTCATTACTCCAAAGCTAAGAACTCTCATTCTAAGGATAACAATAGAATGGATCTATCTAGAGTGAGATGTTATACATGTGATGAAAAAGGAAACTATGCAAAATAATGTCCTAAGGACAAGGTTCACTCTCATAAAAGGAAGGGGAACAAAAGAAGACATCATGCTCATGCTGCAGAGGGTGATGAACCATCCAGGAAGAGATCCAGATATGAAAGTGAAGATTCTTCAAGCGAGGATGAATATGTTTTGATTTCCACTCTCACAGGTAACATTACTCATGGAAATGATGATTGGCTTATAGATAGTGGGCTTCCAAACATATGACTAGATTCAAGGAATCCTTTGTGAGACTATCAGAACATTACTCACCTCACAAGGTGAAGCTAGGAGATGACAACCAATATCCAATAAAAGGTAGTGGGGAATCTTCATATAAAATAGACTGTGGTAAGTCTCTAACAATGAAAGAAGTATTGTTTGTACCAGGACTCAAGAAGAACCTTCTCTCCATATCAGCATTGGATTCAAAAGGAATGCGGGTTTCATTCATAGATGGTCAAGTCATTATGTGGCCTAGAGGAAAGACTATCGATGATGTGGTAGTAATTGGAGAACAACAAGGAGGATTGTACAAATTAAAGGGCCATCCAAAAGAAGCAATGTTCCATGATACAGTAGAGCCAAGTGAACTTTGGCATAGAAGACTTGCACATGTGCATTATAGAGCACTATCGATTGCAAGCAAAGCTGTTGAAGGTCTTCCAGAAATACAAGCAAAACATGATGGGGTTTGCAAAGGATGTGCGAAGGGAAAGAACACAAAGAAGACATTTCCCAGTAGCGAAAGCAAAGCCAAAGGCATACTAGAAATCATCCACTCCGATGTATGCGGTCCGATGTCATCAAACTCACTAAGCGGGTATGCATACTATGTTTCCTTTATTGATTATTTTTCTAGGAAGACATGGGTTTACTTCATGAAGAACAAAGATGAAGTATTCAACAAGTTCAAGGAACTCAAAGCCTTTATCGAGAACCATACTAAAAAGAATATCAAGACTTTTCGATCAGACAATGGCGGAGAATTCACTTCAAATGAATTCAAGAGGCTATGCAAAGACTCAGGGATTAAGAGGGAGTTGTCCACTCCTTATAATCCACAACAGAATGGGATTATGGAATGGAAGAATAGAACCATCATGGAAGCTGCAAGAGCAATGCTTCATGATCAAGATCTTCCTATGCATATTTGGGCTAAAGTTTCCAGAACAGTGGTGTATGTACAGAACCGTACTCCACACAGAGTACTCAAGAACAAGACTCTTGAAGAAGTCTTCTCTGGCAAGAAACCAGAAGTCATCCATCTCAGAATATTCGGTTGTCCTGTGTATATACACATTCCAAAAGAGAAGAGAACAAAATTAGATCCTTTAGGAAAGAAGGGCATATTTGTGGGATACTCTGAAAGCTCGAAGGCTTACAGAATCTATTTCCCAGGATTCAAAAAGATTGACATCAACAGGGATGTGACATTTGATGAAGACATAGCTTACAACAAATCCAGAAAGACACCTGTTGAAGAACCTAAAGAAGCAGAAACAGAAGCACCCAAAATTCATGATACAACCATGAATGAAGAAGCTCAAGAAGAAGATCGAGAATTTGAAGAACCACAAAGACCTATAGATCCACCTCTAGAGAAGAATACTCATAAGAGGAAACCTGCTTGGGTACAAGAGCTTATCCAAGGTGTAGAAATATATGGGGCTCCAGAAGAGAATCACAAAGAAAGAAAGAGGACCAGATCTTGCTCTGGGTATTTACTATGTGATTTCATTGATAAAGAACCTTCCAATTACAAAGAAGCAGCAGAACGGAAAGAATGGAAGGATGCTATGATCGAATAATATCAATCGATCATGAAGAATGATGTTTGGGATGTTGTCTCAAGACCAGTAGGGAAGTCAATTGTAACTTCCAAATGGATCTATAAGATCAAGCATGCTGCAGACGGTAGCATTGAAAATTATAAAGCAAGATTTGTGGCTCGGGGTTTCTCTCAGAAAGAAGGAATAGAATATGAAGAAACCTTTGCACCTGTAGCCAGATACACTTCCATCAGATCAGTACTTGCTCTGGATGTAGATACACCAGATGGATGTCAAGACTACTTTCTTGAATGGTGTAGTGGAAGAGGAAGTGTATGTAGAATAGCCACTTGGTTTTGAGACACATGATAGAGAGTCTCATGTATGCATATTGAAGAAATCCCTGTATGGTTTGAAATAGGCACCCAGGACCTGGTACGACAGAATTGACAACTTTCTATCCAGTTTGGGATTTACCAAGAGTAAAGTAGATTCCAACCTTTACTACAAGGTTAAAGATGGAAACCCAGCGATGCTTCTACTATATGTAGATGATCTATTTGTGACAGGTACAGATGGGTTGATTGTTGATAGAAAGAGAAAGCTTGCTGCCAAGTTCAAGATGAAGGACTTGGGTATGATGCATTACATTCTAGGTATGGAGGTGTGGCAGAGTACAGATGGAATCTTCCTTCGACAAGGGAAGTATGCAGTAGAGATCTTGAAGAGGTTTGGGATGATGGACTGCAAGACTATGGCCACACCTATGTCATCGAACCTAAATCTATTGAGTGATGCTTCATCAGAGACTGTTGATGCTACGATGTATCGTCAAATGATTGGGTCCTTGATGTACCTGACGAACACGAGACTAGATATTCACTTTGTTGTGAACACCTTGAGCCAGTTCTTGACAGATCCGAGAAATGTTCACTTGACTGCTGCAAAGCATATTCTGAGGTACCTGAAGGGTACAGTTGATTATGGGCTCAAGTACGATGCAAATCAAAAGATTAACCTAGAGGGTTATGTTGATTCAGATTGGACAGGGAGTGCCATTGATAGGAAGAGCACTTCAGGATGTTGCTTTAGTATGGGATTAGGTGTGATCTCTTGGTTTATCAGGAAGCAATCCTGTGTGGCACTGAGTATAGCTGAAGCAGAGTATGTCGTAGCTTGTTCATCTAGTTGTGAGGGAGTGTGGCTATGGAAGCTACTGTCTGATATATTTGATCTCCAGTTGGATGCTACTTGTATACATTGTGAAAACCAGAGTTGCGTGAATTTGTCAGAGAATCCAGTGTTCCATGACAAGTTGAATCATATCGAGATCAAGTATCACTATATCATGGATATGGTGCAGAAGGGAGCTGTGAAGCTCCAGTATGTTGCGAAAGAGCAACAGATAGCTGATGTATTGATGAAGCCATTGGCTAGAGTGAAGTTCAAGTACTTCAGGGAGAGGCTTAGTGTTCTCCAGATCGATATTTCCTCCAAGGGAAAGTGATGAGTCCCATATCCATTCTGACATGGTGAGAGGATTGGTTCCTTCCATGGTCAGATGCAAGGGCTGAGCCATTCTGTCATGGTGAGAGGATTGGTTCCTTCCATGACAAATATGAGTGTTGAGATCCATATACATTCTAGCGAGAAGGTCAAATGTAAGGGCTGAGCCATTCTGTCATGGTGAGAGGATTGGTTCCTTCCATGACAGATATGAGTGCTGAGATCCATAGCCATTCTAACGAGCAGGTCAGATGTAAGGGCTAAGCCATTCTATCATGGTGAGAGGATTGGTTCCTTCCATGACAGATATGAGTGCTGAGATCCATAGCCATTCTAACGAGCAGGTCAGATGTAAGGGCTAAGCCATTCTATCATGGTGAGAGGATTGGTTCCTTCCATGACAGATATGAGTGCTGAGATCCATAGCCATTCTAACGAGCAGGTCAGATGTAAGGGCTAAGCCATTCTATCATGGTGAGAGGATTGGTTCCTTCCATGACAGATATGAGTGCTCAGCCATTCTGATATGATTGTAGGATGTGTTCCTACATGATTAGATATAAGGGCTATTGCCATTCTTGGAATGGAGCTGCCTGGTGAGGTACCAGGAAAACTCAGTTTTAGGACTTAGGGCCATTCTGATATGACCGTGAGATGTGTTATCACATGATCAGATATGAGTACATGGCCATTCTGATGTGATAGAGGGATATGTTCCCACTTGATCAGATATAAGGGCTGAAGCCATTGTGTCATGGCTAAAGGATTAGGTTCCTCCCATGTCAGATATGAGTGCTAAGCCATTCCAACTTAGTGTCAGATATAAGGGCTACCACTATTCTTTGAATGGAGCTACCTGGTGAGGTACCAGTGATCCTCAGTCTAGGACTGAGAGCCATTCTGATGTGACTGAGGGATGTGTTCCCACATGATCAGATGTGAGTGCTGTGCCTTTTCACAGATGATAGTAGGTGTGCCTATCATGCTGGTGATTGTAAGTGCAGTGCCTTTTCACAGATGATAGTAGGTGTGCCTATCATGTTGGTGATTGTAAGTGCAGTGCCTTTCCACAGATGGTAGTAGGTGTGTCCTACCATGCTGGTGGATGTGAGTGCAGTTGCTTTCCACATATGATAGTAGTTTGTGTCCTATCATGCTGGTGGATGTGAGTGCAGTGCCTTTCCACAAATAATAGTAGTTTGTGTCCTATCATGCTAGTGTATGTGAGTGCAATTCCTTTCCATAGATGATAGTAGTTTGTGTCATATCATGCTGATGGATGTGAGTGCAGAGCCATTTCATAGATGATAGTAGTTTTGTCCTATCATGTTGGTGAATGTGAGTGTTGGGCCTTTCTGATATGATTATAGGATTGGTTCCTACATGATCAGATGTGAGTGCTGGGCATGCCTTTCTGATGAGTAGGTCATATGTAAGTGCTGGGCGAAGACCTACATGATGGCTAGGCCTACAACCAGCATTAAAAAGGGCTGGCTCTGTATAACTTCCTGTGATGAGAAGAATCATGAGATAGCACCAGTGATGATCCAGATCCAGTAATGATGATCCAGCAGTGATGATCCAGATCAAGTGATGATCCAGATCCAATGATGATGTCCAGTGATGATGATCCAGATCCAGTGATGATGTCCCATGATGATCCAGATCGAGAGATGATCCAGATTCGAAGATTGATGATGACTTGAAGATGAAGATGACTTGAAGACTTAGAAGACTTAAGAAGCAGATGACAAGATGATCCAGTTGATGCAGAGAAGAAGACCAGTGCTGAAAATTGTGTCGAAAGAATACCTTCCTAGTTAAGAGGGAGTGTTGATGTATTTGTAACTTCGGAATGTATTCATCTATGTATCTTATGTATTGTAACCCGATGTTTATTCCGGGATATATCTATAATGTAATTGAGTCATATTGCCATGCCTCGATGTTCCGATCGGGAGGATCAATTATGTAAACAAGTCATGTCAAATCATAGTGGGTAACCATCCAAGGCAGTTCCGAGGCACTAGGTTTATTAGACTCTCCTAGTAGAGGTCGGCCCTAGTAGGCTTTTAGTCATGTCAGGATTAGTATAAATAGAGAACTGGAATCTCTATTTATCATACAATTCATCCACACTCAAGTATAGCGCATAGTTGAGGAAGGAGAAGACATTGGGGCTAGACAAGAAGAAGATTACTGTTGTTGAGAGATCACTTACTATTTTGGGGATTTTACTATTTTGGTGCTAATTCTATCTCTGAGGAAGTTGCGAGGTTTTCTCCTTTATGGTTTCCCTAAGGAAAAACACTATGTTCATTGTCTCTTGTGTTTGATTGTTGTACTTGTTATTCTCTCAGTTAAAGATCCTAATAATGCTAGCTTAATGTTGAAAAACTAACAGTTACCAGGAAGTTGAACCAGTCTAGCAATGGGGGACTCAGCCTAGAGCTGAGTAGCCATTCTTTGAATGGAGGCACCTAGTTAGTTACCAGGAAGTTGAACTAGTCTAGCACTGGGGGACTCAGCCTAGAGTTGAGTGGCCATTCTTTGAATGGAGGCAACTGGTCAGTTACCAAGAATTTGAGCAAGCCTAGCACTAGGGGACTTAGCTTAGAGATGAGTGGCCATTCTTTGAATGGAGGCACCTGGTCAGTTACCAGGAACTTGAAGAAATATAACACTAGGGGACTCATCTTAGAGTTAAGTGGCCATTCTTTGAATGGAGGCACCTAGTCAGTTATCAGAAAGATGAACCAGTCTAGCACTAGGGGACTCAGCCTAAGGGTGAGGGCCATTATCCAGGAGAATGTAGGCACTTGGTCAATTATCAAGTATTTGACATTGAGTCAATTGATGCAACCTAGGGATGAGGCACCTAGTCACTTACCAAGACATCACTATAAGCCCTAGACCGGGTTTGGAAATGTGAGGCATTCCTATCTTTTATCTATGGGTTGTGTGACCTTCTCTAAGGATTAGATACCCTTGGTTAAGACACCTAATACCCTATCTTAGAGGCACAAGGTGTTCAAGATAAAAGCATTAGTAATTCTCTCTATTTATGATGATGTACTTTGAGTGGGAATGAAGGGTCATGAAGACCACTTGAATTGACCACGGTACACTTAAAGAAGACTAAGAGGCTAAAGTAAAAATACAAAAAGACTCTTGTATCAAAAGAAGTCAAAGTAGAACTACAAGGAGGTCCTTAGTACCTCTAAAGGTCAAAATAAAAAGGGTAAACAAGAAAAAGAATAAAACACTATTATTTTATTCCTATTGTAAGGACAACTTCAAGTGACTGAAAGGCTATAGATGAAGTTCACTTACAATTCATTTTTTACTCACTTCATCTTCAATATGTGAGTTGCTCCATTGAATACTTTCACTGGTTTTGGCAAGTGAGTACCTCTGTTTTGATTATGCCCTAGCATGGTGGCTTTACTAGCTATGGCATCACCTCATCTTACATTTCTCTCATGAGCTAGGGTTTCTATCCCTTCTCCACATGGCCAGTAGCAACAACAGCATCAACCTAACTTCAAGCAGTTCTCTCTCATATTCGGGCAGCCCTAAAACTACTAACATAAATCTTGGGATTTTATTTTCCTGGGCATACATGTAATCCTAGGAAAGGTTTCAAGAAGCCTCATTCTCCTCACAGATAGCCCTAAATAGTTTTGGGCAGCCCTAATTTGTTCTAGCTTGTTTGGGAAGTGAGAAGACAAATTCTAGGAAGAACTCTAGGCATGCAATTTCTAAGCATCAGAATAAGTTTTTCCCAAGCAACTTGTTCTCATCTTCCAATTGGTAAAACATGCTAGGGTTTGATAAATTGTTTGAAGAGCATTCATCTCAGAATTCTGAGATGTTACGGTGTTGAGACTGAGGCGAGAGCTCTCCCATGCTTCAGCCCAACTCGCTTTGTACACTTCTACTTCATTTCTATATTACTTCTTGTATTGTATTTCTTTTAAGGGAGATCGTTTGGTCCTCCCACATGCACGAGCATCATTGTAACTAATAGTCCCATTGACCTACTTTGTGGTTATTAACGGACATCAATAAAATTATCTTATTATCTTATTATCTACTTTGATAAATGGACTTCTTTCATTTATTTTGGCATGCCAAGTTCATTTCATAAGATTATCTCTCAAGCTTGGATTCTAGTTATAAACAATATGGCAACAAAAATTTAATATAGAGGAACCCATTGGATCAACCCGATAGGTAAAATCACCATTATCAAATCAATTCTTTCTTCTTTAACAATTTATCAAATTTTAGCTTAGTTAGCTCCAAAATATTATCTAAGAAAATAGCCAAAAATTTCATAAAGTTCAGAATGGAATATACAAGAATTCCGAAATTGGGGCATCAACAATGGTGTAGAAAAATTGGTTGATTTCTCATCATGGTTTACCTCAGGGAAATGACAGGGCTAGAAACACCTCTCAACCTTGAAGCCTCTCTTAGCACAAGCTTCAACTCTATTCAAAAATCTCTCAGGATGTGCTTCCATCAAATTGACAACTCCAAATGTTCGATGTTGGGGTAGCCAAAAATATTATATCAAAGCAAGCTATCAATGTCTACTCCAAGCATATCAATGCACTTCAAAATTGAATGTGGAAACATATATGGTAAAGGGTCTCACTCACCAAAATAAATACCTTTTGTTGGATCACAACACAAAATAAATCGCTCACTGCAGAAAATATTAAAAAGAGGGGGATAATGGAGTTCTTTGACCATCATTTTGCTAATCAAGTTTGGGATCTTCTATATAAAGGCTTACAAAATTATTATGCCAATTTTTCTAATTAGAGTTAAATGTTTATTCACTGGAAGCAATAATACAAAGGAAACTTTGCAAGGAAGCCAACCCTCTAAAGGATCTGGATGACAATACCGAAATTCATACACTGGAAAATTTGGTTACCAGGAGATAAAGTCATATTTTAGAACCTTGTAGGGATGACCTTAACTGGACCAAAAAATTCCAAACTGTCATGAGCTAAGAGAAAATATCATGAAGAGCACAATAGCAAAATAATTTGCTTATAGAGCCTAAAATTTGCACGTTTTCTGCTATTTCTAAAGAGAAGCCCCCAGACCCTCATGGATCATAATAATTATCACCATGAAAACATCAATATCCATTATCAACAGCTTCTTAGCTTAATTCATAGCATATAGTTAAAGAGTGCCCTCAAGTATTATAAAATGAGTGCACAACACAACATAGAGATAGAGTGTTTTCCAACCATACCTCAAAGAGAGATTGTTCCAACAAATTTGTAGATTCAGTGCCCTCGACTGTGCCCCAAAACCTTTACCTCCACCAGCGATTTCGTCTACCTGAAGTTGCTCTTCTCCTTGCCCGCATTCTATTTGAACATTATAACCAAAATACACCAAACCAAAACCCAGGATCATATCATTGTGTGAGCCAGAGGAAAAAGGAAACATGTTGTGCCAAAAAAACGGTATCTTGCAGCTGAAAATCAGCTCGGATCAATAGTTAACCCATCGATGTGGTAGCTCAAAGGCAGCCCATATATTTTCCCCCACAAATTTTAGTTAATTTGGTAGCTTTTTTTTGGATTTTTCTGAAAAAACATTACCAGGGTAAGAAGTTTATAAAATAGTTGTCACAACACAGTGATATCAAAAAAATAGGCCCGTCGATGTGGCAACTCAAAGGCAGCCCATATATTTTTCCCGGCAAATTTTAGTTAATTTGGTATTTTTTTTTGGCTTTATCCGAAAAAATATTATCAGGGTAAAAAGTTCATAAAATAGTTGTCACAACAAAGTGCTATGGAAAAAATAGAATGTATACATTTGTTTGGTTCTTAATTTGATAACCATTAGACTATGAAATTCTAGAAACCTAGGCTATGTAGCAAGGGATTTTTTAAGTTCTTATCATACAATTTACCTAACATTCTAAAATAGGTTGTAGATTTTATCCACACTTTTGTGGTGGTGATATTTAGTGATTCAAATATCCCATGTGGTGTGGTAGATATGGTGAAGTGGTTGTGATATTTAGTCATTCAAATCTCCCATGTGGTGTGGTATCTATGATGAAGGGACATGCATTAATGTTTGGACTTGGGTGCAACAATCAATCAGTGTTGCATGGGAATGATTACATAGAGTTGATAGATGGTTCAACTACAAATTATAATGTTATTTGGTAGACCACATTTATCACCCAACAAGGCATAGAACACTACCCTCTATTTCCCTATGGAACTCTTAAAGGTTTCACTTCATTTATTTTAGAGTTAAACATGAATTCTCAAGGCTTTGAGGACCTTTCCCCATGATTTGGTATGGTTGGGACTACTATGGATATCACTTTCTTGTGTGGAGTCCTTTACGTCGTGGAGTCCTTTCTTGAAATTGTTCAAGTTTACTTCATCCATGGACCTCAAAATAGGAATCAATACTATACTTCTAGGATATGACATGGTGGTATGATCAATATTCTCTATTATAATTATATGCATGGGGATATTATTGAAGTTGATTCCAACACAAATCCTTGTTGTTGGACCAATAGGTGAATTTGTAACATCAATGAGGACTTAATCTTGCCACTTTTTTATGGAGGCCTACTTGTACCCTTGTACTACAAGGAAACTAAAATGATGCAGGTCACCTCAGTGCTAAATGCAATCACAATGAGAGGATGGGGTAGTAGATATTTTTTCATTAATAGTTCATGCTCCATTAACAGTGAGACGATGGACTCCAAATTTGTTCATGCTCCATGTTAAGCCATGATTTCTTTCCCATGCCACTTTCCTTATTAATGCTTACTTCTAGTAGTGTTATCTTTCCTTTTTTATTTTATTATTCTATTGTTCTTAAACTAGTTGGGAGCATCTCTTTCAAGAATAAGTATCCCACTACAAGAATGGAATACTTGCTAGATCTACCCCTTTCAAGAACCTAAGAAACTTCCATAGCACAAATCTTAGTTTTGGCCATGTGCATTCAATGTGTTCTACAATATATCATTGGCGAGATACCTCACCTAGTTCAAATTTACTCTAGCAGTAAAGGTGTTAGCCACATGCCCCACTTGTTTTGAACACTCCCCCTTTTCATGAATCCACAATACCCTAATATATAGTTCTTGTGTTTGCATGCTAACCAATAGATTTTTAATAGATGAAATATCATCACTACATGGATAATAAATTCTAGCAAAGCTTTTTAGAATATATGGCATTGATGATGGATGTTTTGGTAAAGGTCGTAATAGATACTCACTATAACATGATATCTAGGAAGGTGGAGTTTATAATGGAGAATATTTTATGCAATACACAAATAATTAATGACAAAAGAGCTTTAATTCAAAGCCTTAAATCATCGGTGTAAAAGAAGCTCCAACTAAGTTTGGGTTATGTGTTGTGAGATTTAGCATAATTTACTTGGGAATGGATTGCACTCATGCTCCAATAGGAGGAGTTCTCCACATCCATCACTATAAGTTTTTTTATACCTCCTCATATTGGATTTACCCTACCTTCTTGATCAATTGACTCTACACTTCAATATAGATACATTATGTAGAATCTAAAAACAAATCTAGAATTGATTATTTGCAAGGTTATCAGTGGGTTACAGACTACACCTAGTTGTGGTCAAGTTTGTGGCACTATCAATGGGAAATAAGTAGAAACCAATTCTCATGGGGTGGTCATAGGTTGAAAATGTAAATACATTTCCACCAATACATTGACCTTAAGTGACTTCACTATATCCATCTCTTTTACATTTGTTAGAGTCTCTTCAACAATGAACTTCTTCCATATTGAACCTATCATTCTAGATTTTTTTCATGGTCATTGCAGCAGGGTGATGTATCTAATATGAATTATTCAATTGTCACCCCTATGTATACTTCTTCAAATGATGCATTCTACTAGCATAAATTGATAAACATTATCTAAGCTGGGAGAGGAATCTCTTCCCCTTCATTTACGCTGTGGAGTCCTTTCTTGAAATTGTTCAAGTTTACTTCATCCACGGACCTCAGAATGGGAATCAACTCTATACATCCTAGGATATGACATGGTGGTATGATAAATATTCTATATTGTAATGATAGGCATGGGATATTATTGAATTTGATTCCAACAAAAATCCTTGTTGTTGGACCGATAGGTGAATTTGTAACATCAACGAGGATTTAATATTGCCATTTTTTTATGGAGCCCTACCTATACCCTTGGCCTACAGGGAACCTAAAATGATGCAGGTCACCTTAGTACTAAATTCAATCACAGTGATAGGATGGGGTAGTAGATCATTTTTCATTAATATTTCATAGGATTTCCTATTCATAATTGATGGATCCTTTCTTCACCTCATCTCTTAGTCATCTGACTAAACGGACTCCAAAGTTGTTCATGATCCATGTTAAGCCATGATTTCTTTCCCATGTCACTTTTCTTATCAATGTTTTCTTCTAGTAGTGTTCTCTTTCCTTCATTCTTTTATTGTTCTATTGTTCTTAAACTGATTGTGAGCATCTCTGTATGGTCCACTCCATGTGTTTAATCAAAAGTATGAATTATAAAAACTCAACATTTTTTTGCAAATCCACAATACCATCTAGAAATCATGATGTCATTATGTGAAAGTGCATTTCCACTTCAAACTAATGTTATTGACCATGTGTTTCAATAATATATACAAGAATCTTGGTAGGTTATCAAGGTTATTAGTGGGTTATAGATGACACCTATTTGTGGTCAAGTTTTGTGGCACTATAAGCAACAACCAATGCTCATAGGGTGGTCATAGGTTGAAAGTATAAATACATTTCCACCAAGACATTTCCCTCAAGTGGCTTCACTATATCCATATCTTTTTCATTTGTTAGCATCTCTTCAATAATGAACTTCTTCCATATTGAACCTATCATTATAGATTTTTTCATGGTCATCGTAGCAGGGTGATGTATCCAATATGAACTATTCAATTGTAGCCCCTATGTATACTTCTTCCAATGATGTATTTTGCCATAAAATGATAAACATGATAGAATTTGGGAGAGGAACCTCTTCCCCTTCATTTACGTTGTGGAGTACTTTCTTGAAATTTTTCAAGTTTACTTCATCCATGGACCTCATAATGGGAATCAACACTATACTTCCTATGATATGACATGGTGGTATGATCAATATTCTCTATTATAATTATAGGCATGGGGATATTATTGAAGTTGATTATAACACAAATCCTTGTTGTTGTACCGATAGGTAAATTTGTAACATTAATGAGGACTTAATATTTCCACTTTTTTATGGAGGCCCACCTATACCCTTGTCCTACAAGGAACCTAAAATGATGTAGGTCATCTCAGTACTAAATGCAATCACAGTGAGATGATGGGGTAGTAGATCATTTTTTATTAATAGTCCATAGGATTTCCTATGCATAATTGATGGATCCTTTCTCCACCTCACCTCTTAGTCATTTGACTCAATGAACTCAAAGTTGTTCTTAAACTACTTGGGAGCATCTCTTTATGGTCCACTCCACGTCTTTAAGCAAAAAGTATGAATTATAAAATATCAACATTTTTTTGCAAATTCACAATACCATCTAGAAATCATGATGTCATTATGTGAAAGTGTATTTCCACTTCAAACTAATGTTATTGACCATGTGTTTCAATAATGTATATAAGGATCTTGGTAGGTTATCAAGGTTATCAGTGGGTTATAGACGACACCTAGTTGTGGTCAAGTTTTGTGGCACTAATAACTATAAGCAACAACCAATGCTCATGGGGTGGTCATAGGTTGAAATTGTAAATACATTTCCACCAAGACATTAACCTCAAGTTACTTCACTATATCCATCTCGTTTTTTAATATTCTTTCCCTCACTCATGCTAACTTTTTAGGAGTAGATATTTTGGTCTGTGTCAGATTTCCCTCTCCTATTCTTCACTCATAAAATAATTTAAAATTTAGGACCTTGAATACTACTAGGATGGGAATCTCCCTACAAAAAATATTTTAGAGGGATTGTAGACTTCGTATATAGTCTCTAGGGTATAAATTCCCATCATCCCTTGGCTACCCTTTCCCTCCCCCTTGTAAGAAATCCCCTTTTTATGTTCCAATCTCCTTTTATGGAACATATAATCTATGTGGTGACCTTGAAAAAAAACATTTGCAAGATGAGGAGGATCCATCAAGGAGACTAAAGTACAATCTGAGGTATTGAGAAAAAATACCTTAGATACTTCTAAGGGTTTGGTTTGGGTCCTAGGAGCACTTGAGGAGTTCTCTCTAAAGGATTTTCTCTAAGGGTGGAAATTATTCTTGTCCAAGGCTCAACATCTATGTAGCAAGGAAATAATTTCATGTTAGCAATTATCTCTTGAAAATTGCTTAGAGGCCAAAATACAGAATGATTCTTTCCCTAAACTAGTGAGGGTTAACCAATCCCTCCAAACTGTTTTCTCTAAAGTGCCTCATCACACCACAAAGACTTGACATTATTTTTCTCCAATAAACAATGATTAATGGTGGTAGATTAATCAGAGATCCCAAAAAAAATCTCTATGGTTGGGACTTTGCCACTCTTGTCCTAAGTGGTATATTGGGAGATTAATTGATATGATGGAAGTCTAGAAGTTTACATATGGAATTAGGAAAATAAATCCTTTTTCTTAATGCATATGGTCCCTATCCAGATAGGAGAGATTTCTAGGACCACTTTTTCAAGTTTTACTATTTTTGGGTGGAAAACTAAACCTCTTTATCAGTGCTTCAAAGGTTTGGGGACTAGTTTCTTAGTTGGATGGAATTTTTGACCTTTCTATCCACAAATGGGAGGAAGTGGGATTGTTGGATATTTTTCCTACTATTTTAAATTACTTGGTTCAACAATATTTTTGTTGAGTTTTAGGTGATGTCATGACAAAGATGAAAACAATGCTGACGATGATGACATATGTGATGATGAGGATTAAAAGGTTTTATCTTCCTCATGAATACTGCATCCCTTGTGCACATGTATCATATTTCTATGGAGGTTCCAACCTATTTTATTGTTGCTATTATTTCCTGCATATCCATGTCTTCTAAGATAAATCCTAGAAGATAGATTACATTATCAAATGCAGTAACAAGGCATTTGGGGTATCCAATAAGGGAGGGGAATTTGTGATTCAAGAATGATGACTATAGCAGGTTAGGTTCTAAAGTCATATAGGGTTTAAAGGTTGTTCAGCACGGAACAATCCCTTCGCAAGGATATTCAACTGGCCGATTATTTAGACGACCCTCTCTCTGATTCGCTTATTTTCATTAGAGAGGAGGAATTTCAAGGCAGAAGTGATGGTTCTGTCTTTGGAAAATTATAGGAGGGAGTGGGAAATCATAGCCCTAATGGTTTGGTCTTCAATCATGGTGGCATGTCTTTGCACAAATCAAGCAATACTATAATCTACTTCTCCTCCTGTCTTTAGCGACTCCAAGGTTCTAATGTAATAAGAGAAAGCATATCCAGGAAGGGCTTACTCCATATCTGCATCAAGTGAGGTCAAATATTTTCATTCCCTCTCATTATTCATGGTCTCCCTCATTCTACCATCACTACATTCATATGAATCAATATTTTGAAGTGGATTCTAAAGGATTTATTGGGAGTCAAGTTATTATTTAATAACTTACAGTAGGCAAGCCTCCTTCATTGATATAAAAAATTGAAACATGGTGAAAATGAAAGGGTCAAGGGTATCCATAAAAGTTGGAATGGATGTTCCTATTTTTTGCATCCCAAAAATTATGGATAGTACTCTATCAGGGAAATTCTACGGCAAAAGAGTGGGTGAGAGAGAGTTGCGGAATTGGGTATAGGAGAACTCAGTTTTATTGTTGGAAAGTAAGTCAGAGATATTTAGTCTAGATTGTGGTTTTTATGGGTTTAAATTCCAACTGCACAAATATGGCCAAGCTATTTTGGAGAGAATTAGGGGAATTGGCAAGAGTTCTATGATCCTTAAGAAATCGTAACCTTTTTTTTGCATAACTATTTTGAATATGAGTATTATATGGTAAATATTTAAATGTATTATAAACAAGGGATTGGTACCAAGGATGAAGACATGAAAAGTAGGGTGTTATGCCACAACTATTTCCTATAAGAAAAAAATAAATTTAATGATATATAATTTTAATATTTATATTTATGAATGACCAAATTCAATCAATAACTCAACCTTGCTTTTTTTTTAAAGGAGTTGGGGGGTACCCTAGCAACGAGAGCACTAGAGTGAATGCAAGCACTGATCCAAACACAATGCATGCCTAAAGTGATCAAAGAATGCCACTTGAGGGCACCCAAAAAATCGATAGACTTGAAAGCAAGAAGCTCATTTAGTGCAAATTTAGGTAACATTGCAATGGTCATGAGAGTATTATTGACACATTATTTATGGAATGTTGAAAATTATTACTGAAGATTTTTTAATCTCAAAACATTTTGAGAATTGATTCCATGCCAACAAGGATTCTCAAATTTCTACCATGTAACAAATATCCTCAAATTTGTTGTTACTTTACAATGTCTGGATTCCATTATGAAATCTTGACAGGTCTCTACAACTCTTGATATCAAATCCCCATATGAGAAAGGCTCACTGCATTTCGATCCTGGGATTCGACCACCAGGATAAATACTCCTATTTCTCTAACAAGTGAACATAGAACCTAAAATTTCAATTTGCTCCTTCTACACATCACCACTATATACTTTAAATGGATCTAGTTTCTTCTCTCGTTAAAAATACAGAAGATCCCCAAATTGATTTGCAGAGTTATCATTAGACATTTCTTTTTCAGAGAAGTGTAAGGCTGCTTGAACACCAATAACACTAGAGCATAAACAAAGAAGTTGAGCAACAACATTCACATTACTTGTAAAATTAGGGAAAAATCGTCACCTTCACCCTTGTCCTCACCCTTGTCCTCGTCATCATCTTCCTTGCCATAGATCATTCTCATAATAACCATATTAAATAAATCACATATATAAAACATCATTACCATCATCATCATAAATCCCAAATTAAAATTTCTTCATATGTAAAATGTCAAAAAGTTAAAATGTTTAACCTTATAAAACACACAATTAAAAACAAATATTAAAATTAAAAAAGGCGAAGAAAACAAAAAACAAGAAACAACAAAACATCTACCCAGCATGAAGGGTCGACTACCTTTCATCACTGCATCCCTGAATGCTCTTCTTGCTTCCCTGACTGCCTTCCTTAGTTCTATGGAAAATATAATAATACTCTACCTTGATCTCTCCATATCGGCTGCTCCTCCTACCTCCCAACTACCCTCCTGAGTTTTGCAGCATAGATAACAATACTCTATGTAACTGAATCACTGGGATGAAAAGTGATTGAGAACATTTTTTGCACACTAAGTTGGGGGTACACTGGTAAGACAAAACGTGGGAGTTTAGGGAAAGGTCCAATCCTGGTTTGAGGGGCACGAGTTGCACTGTGGAGAAGGCACGTTGTACATGAACATTTTAGGGAAGCAAGAGAACATTACATCTCAGTATATACTGTTGGAGAGTCCCCAGTTTGAGGATACACTTTGTGTTCAACTTATTGACTGTACTCTGCTTCCCTATGTGACACGACTTGCATAGTGAAGGGGGATGCACTGTATATGAGTCGGTGAAAGAAATTGGAGGTAGTCTTTAGCATCGTTCTTCTAGAGAAAGGAGGACACATTCACTTCCTGAGGGTGTATTTCTTAAAGATCATAACATTCAATATAGTTACTACAACCTGCGATAAAAGATAGCCCTGAATTGTTGAATGGTACGTTGACATTTAATCTATACAAGGATGAAAGCAATCATCTCCAGATCTATAAATACTGTGCATCTTCAAATGAAAAGGGATGTCGTAAAATCAATGCTATTCTCAGGTCAAATTTAAAATATAATCAGATCTAATTTCATTCCTGTAATGACTTTTATATTGATGCTTATTCTCTATTTGTGAAGGGGAGATATTTAATAAAGTTTCTCTTTGAGTTCATGAAATAATATATGACGTTTGGGATTAAAAATATACTATTGATTGTTTACATATGGTGAACTGAAATATGCAAAACAAATACCATTTAGAATCTAAACCAAGCAAGTTAGTCAAGTGTTTGACAAAAGACCAACCTCAAACTCACACCAGCAATAAGCTCAAAGACCAGACTTGATTGAGACAGAAACCTACACCAGTCTAATAACATTGTTGAAAAAGTGTTCGACGAAAGTTACAAATAAGATTATACTAGTAGCCAAGCTTCAAAATGAACCCAGTTTTAGTAGGGAACATCATAGAAGGAAATAATTTGTATGAACAAATTGTTTACTAGAGTTGGGCATTCTCGTCCCTTTAGTGAATAACGAAGACTTTTCTTGGGAAATCAATTTTTATGGTATGCCCCAGGAATGTCTATAATTTGTTTTTAACAGTGAACTAGGATCTATAGGATCTATGCTAGAAATGAAGATCTTTGTTTGGAATAATTTATATGGCTACTTGGTTGTACTTGTATCTCTTCTTCAAGATATATTTTACATATAATGATAGTATTTTTTCCTAAAAAATTTGGAATCAACCAATATCTGTCTCTTATAGAATTTATTGCTATCCCAATATGCACTGAACTCACTGGTGTTACTTTTTTGTTTTGGTTTTTCATATTAGATTGATTTATGTGGATATTTTGATGGATGGCTTCACAAAATCTTAGAGTTAGATTTGGACTTATCTGCTGCTTTGCTTGGTTAGTGCACACAAAGGTACCGTATAAATGCAAGAGTGATGTTTAATCTATCACGTTCTCTTTGGTAACTCTGTAGAATAGTTTAGATCATTTGTTCTAAATTCTAATTATTATTCTATTGCATTTTCTAAAAGGATTTCTTTCTGACCCTAAGTGGACCATGTTTGGGTTGTTATATTCAAAGTAAAATTAGTAAGAATGCTTAAGATGAGTACTTAATATCACACTGAAATATATCAACTTGATGATAAGTGGAAAGGGTTCCATATATGATATGTCCATGGAGAAATGCATACAGATCTATGTATATATAATGTATTAGTGAACTAGAAACTGTATCCATCTAAACATCAAGTGACTCAAACTTGCCTAAAATTACAAGCTTCATAAGTTGTCTTTGGCTATTCACTTTACATGTATAACATGAGCCTTATTTTAAACGGCTAATGCAGATATGATATTAAGATGTCAGAAGACATGAATGAACCCAAGCTTTGGGTGTCAAGACAAACATAAAAGCATTTTAAATATTTCTCAATTGTTTTTACATGAATATTTGGCATTTTCCCACGAACAACTCTCTTTGTAGTAGGTTGGTAGATATTATCAAGTATTAAAGTAAGTCTTAGATAAGGAGATTCCTTTTGTTATTTTCAAAATGCTGCCTATAATAACTTACACTTGTCCTTCAGCTAAGCAATTGTGTTATGAGGGGCATTTCTGTGATGTCAAAATCACCTACAACTTGTAGTTGGCCTCGTCCAAATCAAAATTAATTTTACAAACAAAGAATAACTAGAACCAATGGGTGCCTAGGCTTGTTCCAATATTCCATGTTAATTCTGTCTATTTGGAAATACAAAAGGCAACTTTAAGATCCTTGTTCTATGGTGGTTTTATTATTATTATTATTCTTTATTAGTAAATTTCATTTTTGATGGGTCAATGGGGAACTACAAATTCCAACATTCTATTGTACAAACCCACTTTAATAAGGGGTGAGGGAGGTTATCAATGCATTTACCAATACACCATGGGGTCATCCTCAACATCCTTTTCCTATGGTGTTATTCTAAGCCAATATTGCATATTATTTGAGAGTTTTAATTTAAAATATTACAAGTTGATAACACGGAATAGAATGATGCCTTATATTGAATGTTTTTCACATATTTTCTCAATCCTGGGTTAGAAACCATTTCTGATTGGAGACCTGAGAGATATCTAGTAATATTTTAGAGGGTTGCTTCTAGTTGCAATTTCAAATGTAAAGGTTTCCTGGGTAGCTTATAAAATCCACTGTTTAATCTCAACATGAGATCATGTCAACAAGGATAAATGTGATTTTTTATGTTATAGGAAAAGACTTTGACCATATGGGGCAAATGGCAGGTCAAAGTGTCCTTTTATGCACTTTTATCACTCTACATTGAAACAGATCTGCAACAAGAAAAAACATCGTAAATTTTTGTAGTAATTCTGAAGCATATTAGCCATGTTCATGAAAAATGAAGAATGACAAGAACATAAAAAGGGTTGGAGTGTTTCAAGCAAAATAAGAAACATAAATTAAAAAGGGTGTAATAATGCATAAGGATGGTAGGAGATGTTTGCAAGTTTGAAGATTAGGCATAGTTAAAAGTTGGGAATATTTGAAGGTTTCAAGATGAAAAAATTGATATATCTATTATCAATCATAATAGGAAAATGAAGGAATAAGATGCAGAGTGCAAAACATAGAGAATAAACATCAGGGGTAAGAAAACAAAGCAAATTTCATTATGCGAAAAGAAAAAAGAGAAGAACATAAATATTGATTTTTGAGTGGCATTAAGAGCCATTATATGGGAGAATGGAGGAACCTATTCTGTTACCAGAGATTTGATTCAGTCTGGGACTGAAGCTCATCCTGGAGTTGAGATCCATTCTCTAGGATAATGGAGGCACCTGGTCAATTACCAGGAAATTGAAAATCTTGACTTAGTCTGGGAATGAAGATCAAAACAATGCAGTATGGGACTGATCCAATTGGTTAGTTACCAAGTAGTTGACATTGGGTCAACTTAATGTATCTTGGGGTTGAGGCACTTAGTGAGTTACCGGGTCAACACTAAAATCCCTAGATGGAATCTAGGCAAGTAATGTTCTCCTCTCCTTGATCAATGGGATATGGGACCTTCTCAAGGGACTAGCCAACCCTTATTGAAATACCTAGCACATGACCGTGGAGTAAATGAGGAAAACAAGATAAAACATTTAATAATACTCCTTATTTGTGATGATGTAATTTGAGTTGTAATGAATACCAAGAAGAACTCTCGACTTGACTTGTTGTGGTCATAGAACCACTTGAATAACCAAGAAACCCTTTGAGATTCCAAACATCCTCAGTATTGATCCAAGTACCCTCTAAGTAAAGGACCATGTGTCGAATGGTCAAAATATTAATGGACCATAAAATATTAAAAGTAAAAGGATCAAAAGATTAAAAGTCAAATGGTCAAAAGATTAAAAATATTACTGGACCATAAAATATTAAAAGTAAAAAGATGAAAATATTAAAAGTCAAATGGTCAAAATATTAATGGGCCATAAAAGATTAAAAGTCAATAGTCAAAATATTAAAAGATTAATGGACCAAAAAAGATGAAAAAATTAAAATGATCAAAAGATGGTATCCTATTTTTGTGGAATCACCCTCCATTGGTGAACTATAAATTAAGATTATTCTCATTTGTTATAATCATCATCTAATATTATCATCTCTGAGAAAATTTGTGAGGTTCTCTGCTAGTATATTTTCTCTCTCTCATGTGACAGTCTGATTATCACTCTTGAAGGAAGCTGCAATTTTTATCAAGTGACTGGTTCATGTCTTGTTAGGCTCATGCCAGTTTTTCTAATGTTCTTCCACTTCTTCCCACACTTGGTTACATGCCACCTAAGCTCTGTTAGGGTCTACTAAAACTCACTAGAACCCTAACTGATCCTCTTACAGTTCACGAAAACCCTACTAGGGCCACTCTCATCCTACCCGAGCCCCATCTAGGGATTTCTTCTATGTCCAGTAGCCTTGTTAGGCCATCTATAGGTCACGACAACCACTATCAAGGTCTGCATTAGCATACTATAGCATACAAAGGTATAAACCAGGAAGGACGAGGTTGATTGCTTAATTTTCCATGAACGTTGTAGCTTCCAGAAATCACCAGCAGCACCTGATGGTTGAGATTTGATCAAGGAAGACTGGTGGCTATAGACAGGTACAGGAAAATCAATTTTCAAGGTGCTTTTGGTCTGCAAGACTTGATGTAAAGATCTATATTTTATCTTCTCATGTACAAACTCAGTCATCCCATTTAAAGGATGGACTACTAATTGTTTTGGGGTTTTTGTCCTTTAAATGTTTCCCCGTGAAAAATTTTTGTGTTCAATTTTGTGGATGGTTGCTTAATTTACTTCTGCAATAATATTAGCATTACTCCTCTTAAAGTTTTCTAGCTTAAAAGGTTGTTACTCCTATTAAATTTTATATACATGTTAATTTTCAACAATAGCTTCACATATCTCAAAGCCTGATGATTATATTAAAAGGGTGACCCATTTTTATGGTTTAAAGAAGAGAAACATTTTAAAATTTCCTGCAACTACTCTTTCTCAAGGGTATGGTTCATAGATAGACAATTTGACTAACCATATTGACATAGGACTACAGGACATTAGGACAATGGGACATTAGGACTAATATAACTCAATTAAACAATGCAACACCCCCTCCACACTATACATCTTAAAAGTAGTGAATGCAATCTCACCTTCCACCCTCCCTCCATTGGAATCTTGGTGAAGGTGTTCAAATACCAAAAGTTTGTTAAGAAAAAATAACACAATGACTCTAAAAAAACTATCTTTATTTGGCATCATTACAATTTACAATATTTGGTGTGATGTTCCTAATCCAATGGATATGAAAATGTTCCCCAAAAAATTTATGAAGCAAGGGCTACAGAGTTTGGCCAAATACTTATTTCTCAAACTGTTGTAGCTTAAGGTTTCACTCACTATTTTGGAATGTGACCTTATGTAGATCTACATTGTACATTTTTTCAAACACTTTCATGGCTAACTAATTTATACTTCATGTAGATTTCTTAAGTTATGAAAGTCTTATTTTTGCATTTTTTTAGCGTGAGAAAGGGTCCATTCCAAGATACTTATGGTAGTGCACATGATTCCTGTACATGCTAATTTAATTTACAATTTAAATCGCAATAGCATGATACAAGAATTAACTAAACTCAGATGTGAATATACTCAGTCCCAATCCTGTAGATATCTTAACAATGTATAAATGGCCAAGTTAAATGGAAGAAACACCAACATAAACACCTCTCATCATTATAATGTTGTATATGATCATAAATACAAGATATTTGTGGTAGCATAGAAGTAAACGAGGAACAATATTCCACCTTCAATATGGGATTGTATAATGGTCTGAAATTGATTGTTCATAGTCCACTCTTCTTAAAGAACGCCCAACAGTAAATTAAAGGAATGTAGATTGTCTCTAAAAATTGAATATTGTTGTAGCAGTTAGCATAGAAAGGAAGAATAATACACTGTTGTAGAATCTATCTCACATAGTAATTTGTTCCCAGTGGTGCACCCTCAGCTAATATTCATACACAACACTATGTCTTTCCTTTCCCCTATGAAATGATAAACCCCTTCAATCAGTGATAGTCACCATGGTTGAGTGTGCCCCTCCTCATAGATGTAGTCTTCATTAAAAATACAGTGCGCCCTCTTTTGTATCACTCAAAGCCAAGGGATGTGTGCTCCCTCACTCAGAATAGTAGTGAACGACTGTTGGGTATTGGATGGAGATCCTGATAAAGTTATTCCTAATCTAGGGTCATGTGCTGATGCGAAAGAGGATTTGGTGGTCTCTGCAAAAAAAGGCCTGTAGCATGTAGGGACTTTCCCCATCCATGACATTTTTTTGTAATGTTTCCTTTCACCATTACCCCCATGAGAATCACTCTACACTGTATTTGATAAGCTTGCTCCATGTTTTCTTTGGGGTGAAGGGAATGCTAGTAGTGATCACTGTCACTCTTCAGACAAATAAGAAACGTGGACAAAATTAAGGAATTGATGCAAGATGCATAATGACCAATGAACCATCATTGGCTTTACTACCCTCTTGCAATGATTCACTCTCATTAACAATAGTTGGGTCTTATGTTCCAATCAGCAGAAGCAATCAAGAAGGTACAAGGGCAGTTCTTCTTGTTCCATCGAATGTTAACACTTATGCTAGGAAATCATAATTATATACAAAACCAGGTGAATGCATGTATTTGTCTTCTAAAAACACTAGAAATTGTGCTGCAAGTATCGAAATATAACCTTCTGGTTATATAAATTATGTATCTAGACAAAATAGACATTTTTTCCAAACTGGAAGTAGATTTGGAAGTTCTAGCTAAAGAAATGCATCAAATCTAGGTGTCCATAGGCTAGGATCCTTGGTCCAAAGATCAAGTAGAAATCGATCAACTCATGTAGATAGTTTATAGTGCTAGAGTGACTTTATAAACTTATTGTTGTCAAGCAAACAATATCATCTATATCAGCAAACACTCGTATAGGATTTACCAAAAATGTGCCTTCACTAAGATTAAGATATGGAATTAACCTAGGATAATGTCTAAAATGTTGGCTGCCTAGGACTCTTGACACAGGTTTGAAAAGGAGTATTAATATGTTTCCCCTGCACACCTACCAGGAATTTAGGTGTGAAGAAAAAGATCCTATGTAGGCCAATGGGGTCTTTTTCTTCACACCTAAAATTCTATGGTACTTCAAATTCATGTGATTGCTTTTTACAAGGCATGGAAACAACTTATCGTCCACAAGGCTCCTAATACTCTTACAATTTCACTAAAATGATTTTAGAATCGGTGGTTTGGAAAGTTGAACAAGAGAGTAATATTTTTTGAAACACTAAATTTGTCACCTTACATGAGTGGAGAGATAAATGGATTTCATATATACAACTTTTATGTTGTTCATGTGCACATCAATATGCTTAGGGCCTCATTTTTTGGGCCTAATGTTTCTTATGTAAATGACCAGCATGAATCATTGTATAGAATAGATGGTTGCAAATTTAGGAGAAATCAACTAGAGGACATATTGTCTAAAATATGTTATATGCTTCTATACAATAGATTATCTATTCAATTCCCCTAATTGTTGTTGATAGCCCAACCTGTTTGGTCATTAAAGTGGAAAAAAATCTTAATTATCGTATATCTCTAATCCATGATCAATCTCATTTTACATCCTATAGGGACAATGACTATCTATCCAATCCCTTTGAAGTGGTAGAGCCCCTTAGGAGCAATATTGGTAATGTAAAATAATCTACCAATGAAAATATTGAAGTTTTAGATAACCTTACAATCAATGATGAGTGAGGAAATATATAGAAGTCAGTTTAAGTTATAGGATCTTTGAGTAGCTATGATGTGAATAACCATGAGGACTAGTGATTTGAATGAAGTATATTCAAGCAGGATTTCTACGATTCAAACTGAAACTTGTTATAATTGGTCCAGAAAATATAGATTGTGGCTATGAAGTAACAAAACAATGTACTAAAAATTCCAATGACAATTTTCTTGGTTTTCTTAATGAATACACTATAAATGGAATTGTGGATAATTATTCACTACATATTTTAGCTGCTATGAATATAACACCATTTTGTTGTCACAATGGCGAAGCTCTACTGAATTCATCTTTGCAGTCCTACTTGCCTATAGTTACATAATAAAATCAACATGGAATTGTTTTCAACTACATGGATTCATGTGGTCAAGACAAAAATTTGGATCCCTCAAGGATTGTATTTTTTGTGTTTGGATGGACATCCATGGCTCATTGGGAGGATTTGTTTCATATTTTTTTGTCAATTTCCATCATGTAGATGGTTGTGGAGTCTAAAGAATTGGTTTAAAAACTACTATGTAATGTGTCATCCACTTATTTTCCAATGGATGTGTCAATTCCACTTGAAAATTTGATGTGGTTTGATTTTTTCCTCATACAGTGGGTGAGCAAGCATGGAGTTTAGGGAAAAATAAATTCTAATAGAGAGAAATGAAGGTTTGCATTGTTGCAAGGAATCATTGTTTAGAATGTGCAGTGCCCACCTAAAAGGAGCTCACAACACAAGTGAGAGATTGATTATAGGTTGGTAATATGGATGGGCCTGTGGATTAGTGACATAAGCTTGGAGGAAAATAAGGATGTTGTTTCAAATGATCAAATATTGTGAATCCTTGAGGCAACAAGAACAATGTGATGGTGCGTAATCAGATCAGATCATATTAGAGGGTCAGATTATGAGTGGCAGATTAGGGGACAAATGACAGAAAGACACATTGAGTATAGTAGACAAGTGGTAAAATGGTATTGCAAAACAAATATCAATGTAAGTAATGTTGGGTCTATAGAATATAAAATATGTTAAATACCATGGAATTAGAGAAATGTCTTGGTGGAATTGGAAAATGATAGATGGAACATGTATTGCAATGGTAGGAAGTATGTCACTAAGCCTCTATGAAACAATACGACTCTTGTGGTAATAGTAGGAATCTTAAACTTCAACCTCAATTAAAAAATATCAAAGATTGTAACAAATTGGTTAGTATTGAAAGAGATGGAATAAACTCATTAGCAAGTGATTTACCAGTAATTGAAGAAGCCAGGGATTTGTCCTTGGAATCATATGCCCTTCCCCCAAGTTTTTCTCTTTGCATAGTGTTTTTTAGTTATCATCTTGTCACATTTGGGTATAAGCATCCAAAATGGAGCCACGATTTCCTAGCAATGGACCTTAGAAGAGATACAAGATGGACATCTATTCACAAGACTACAGTTGGATTTTATCAACTAGATCAATGCAATATCTCTCATGTCCATAACTTGGCACCCCAAAGTAGTATGTACAGGAATAGTGCATTCAGCTCATACTCAAGACCTTAATATCTTATGTGCCCCTAAATGATGAGGAATATGAGTCTCTAGAGAAGGATATTGTCTTTAGTGACTTTGAGTGACCCTTAGAGACCCTTTCCTTTCATTTTAATGGTTTTTTTGTTTAGTGATCACTCTCTTTGTGGTACCTTGAAAGAAAAAGGACTAAGACTTTATATTATGCTTTTATAAGATATTGTTTACTTCATTTTCTTAGTCTTCTATCTATATTTGTTGAACATATTTTTATGTTTTTGAAAACCCTAAGGTTCAAATGTTTGTTTTCCATCACTGGGTGGGATGTAAGACTCAAATACTACTCTTAAATTTGTTTTATGTTATGCTTATCAAGAACCTAAGAGAGATCTACCTATGCAAGGTCTACTATAATTTTTTACCCAAACATTGCCAGGTTTTTGTACTAGTATGTGACATTATATAAATTTATGTTGTTTATTTACCAAAAATAGCTGTCATGGCTAGACAACAAGTAACAAATCTGCCACCCTATCTATAGTATGCTTCAAACTTGTGAGTTCATCTCCCTTGAGGCGTAATAAAGATATCTTACTACCCCACTAAGTGGAATTGATAACCATGCATCATGTGCACAACTACTTGTTACTATATAGTGGACAAACCGATATTCTAAAATTGTAGGTACAAAATCCAATGTAGGTACATAGTGGGAGTGAAAAAGTAGCTCCCAGACCGATATTGAAGCAGGGAAAGATAAAAGACTATATGTATAGCTAAAATATAAATATATAGCCAAGAGAAGAATATGTCCTTGATTTCCAAGAGAGCTTGACAGGTAGGGTATAGGAAGAGAGGACATAATGGAGACTTGTTTATTTCATATATAGTCCATGTTATAGCTTGGAAAAAATTGTGAATATTATTTTCTTGCTTTTATAGCTAAGCCTCCTAACTAAGTGATATTATTCTTTGATGGTTTCCCGTCAATTAGGTGCACATACCATATAACATCGAATCAGTATTTTCAAAGTGTTTAGGACTACTTTTAATATAAGTTTAGAACCTCAGATAATCAACAAACAATATGCAGGTGCAAAATGCAAATACATAGTTTTTACAATAGAATCATAAAATGGGTCTTCAAAAGAATATTGGCATATGGCTAGTCTCCAAGGAAACTATGTATTAAAGATAAAATATTAGTTTAGGACTTAGGGGGATTGTTATCTTTGTTGAGTTTCTAATTTCATACTCTTGAGCTATTATTTTGTAAATAGAGTTACAAAGAGAATAGGGAAAAAGTCCTCAAATAGGTCTCGCTATGCTTCTTCGGAATTGCTGATAAAATGTAGACTCCTAGACTCCTAGTATTGGTCTGTCCCAAGAAATTTCTAGTGAGTCTAGTACATGGCTGCCACAGGAGTGTGCAAAGTGTGATGCTATGAGGAAAAGGCATTGACATGTCAAACATGGACACACCCATACATGGTGTCGAACACGTGTCCCGACAAAAGCGATGGTACACTGTAGACTCTATTTGATAATCCCTATTACATAGGGAATATGAGTGAAATATAATTTGCATGGTTTATTTCCCAAAATTTCAGAAGAAGAGAGGTTCACATATCCCAAGATTCTATTGGAATCCCATAAGAAGATGGTTGAGCTACTAAAAATAGTTCTGGAACAGATTGAATCAATGAAGACCTGAAAGCAGGCAACTTTAAGAGGCACTGGGAATACAAATATCTTGTGAACCAAGCAAGTAATTGTTGTTCAGGAATAAACACCCTTGTAACCTAGGGTCTGGGGTTACCAACTTACTTCTAAAACTTGCAGGAAATCAGCCTTAAAGTACAGAAAGGAAATAGGAAGAAATGTTGGACTCACCCGATAACTGACGGTTGGTCCAAGCTTTGTCTTCTTCTGCTCTGCTTCTCTCCAAATCTTCCAGGGATGCACCTCCTTCACCTACAAAGAGAAAATTATCCAAGTACAATATTATACATGTATATATGATAGGTTAGATAAACAGCATATATACTGCTTAGTCAAATATATTCATCAACCATAATACATGAAAGATACTCAGCACAATGTTGGAAGAAGAATTCTCTTTATTAACAATCATTGAATGAGATAAGTGTACAACCCAATGCCTAAGACAAGGACTCCTCTGCAACCAAAGGACTCTGAGTTTTGCTGCTCCAAAGACTTCTGAAGATATACCACTAGCATAACTTTGCTCTCCAATATGATTGATTAATGCCCTCCCCAAGGCCTCTATTTATACTTTGAGAAATAGAGCAGTTTCGAAGGTTGAGGAGGTTGAGACAATTGAGATGGTTAATGATTAGGGCTCAACTAATCTCCACTAATCATGTTTTATTATTTTTAATGTCGAATGAATATGTATGCGACTATGTATATAGGCAAGCCGCGTATGACACGCGAGTTGATTTGAAGGAAACCCACGTACAGATCTGTACATGGGTTGTAATGAGAATAGTCATGTATGTACGTGAGTTTCAATGGAGATAGTCATGTACGAAAATCAACACATAGACAAATAAAATGGCAAGCTGGTTGAAGGGTAAATGCATCTCATGTCATGCCCATCTATAGTGTTTAGGCAAACTTCAATCCTATAGTGTCCTTTTGTGTACCAACATATGAAGTGTTGACACTCGAATGAAGAAGTGCCATTTGGGTTGATAACATATGCCCCCTAATGTGTGAGTTCAGAGGGAAGCGATGGACAAAATACATTATAATCATTAGATTTAGAGAACTCAGAAATCCAATGGAGAAAAGGTAGTACCTAAAACAAATACATAATAATGTCATATACAAAGTCATATCTAAGGATGCTATGTTCAATATACTAGAACACTAGCTCCTTTACAATATTTGAGTACATCATATAGTACGGGTACAAGACCATGTATATTACAAAGGTGGATCAAAGCCACAATATACAATAATGATGAGTCTTCAAAGATCTAGAAGCTGTGTAAATAGGTACAACATAATCTTGCACAACTTAGTACATAGATAGGAAACTAAGGTCTTCATAAAAAAATCCCAAAGAACTAGTACAATCCAAGCTGTGTGAATAGATGTAAGTTGAAGTCGAACATGGAGCAGATTCAACAGATTGTCAATCAATAGGTGATAATTGACAACTAAAGCAAAGGAATTCACCAATAATGAAAATGAATCCTGAGGTACGATCATAAAAAATCTAGGTATTCATCGTTAGGAAGTGCTGATGCGAAACCATACTGTGATAAGGAAGGAAATAGATCCTCCAACGGATCACAAGAGTGACTAGGAACTAGGTAAAAGAAGGGAGACACGAGTGATAATAGATACGACAATGATGGGATCAGGATATAGATCAGACACTGGGTTAATTCCTTGAACAGTGAGCATGACACAGAGATGACCCAAGGAAGATTTTAAATTTATAGATAGAACAACTAGAATTATCTGTCATGTAGGAGACATGATCAAATTCCCCAGGTAGAACTGACAAGAGGAGGAGTAAGAAACTTGAAGTAATAGCTGAACTGAAAGTGAACAGTGATACATGAGTATCGGAAAAGATAGAGAGTGCTATGTTCAAGAATGACATGCTGCCACTAACTGAAAAACAAAAGAAAAACTTCTTCCTTACATTCCTTGTTAAATTTTAACGATTCCACGAAAGTAAAATCGTGTCTCTCTTCATTTTTTGACAAGCTTGAAGAGCAGAGGGAATAATGCTTGATAATGTCACTGATTCATGGATTTTATGAGCCCGACCTAGTACATGATCAGTTGGTGTTTTCACATTTAGAGAGTCTGAAAACTCCGAAGAAGACTCTAGGGGGGTCCTTTTTTGTCCAATTTAGTCTCCTGAGGCCGGAAAAGTATAAAACATACCATAGAAGAACTCTCTTAACTTCTGTAAAATAAAAGGTGAACCTTTTTCGTACTTAGTCAAGGAGGTCCAAAAAAGGTTAAATTACCACCTACCCAAGGCTCCTTCAAGAGTAGCATATAGCTTGAGTTTTACGAGTGTGAAGGAAAGCAAGATCACTCGAAAAGATCCATTTGAGTACGAGAAATCAGGCTTACAACAATAAACTCGATGCTTTGTTCTTAGTGTTTAACGAGCATGACAAAGACATAAAGTACACTTGGAATCTTTTTCATGTTTAGGTCCATAGCATGAAAAAGAGAAAACTAAGCTCATATCGGGTGTTCCTTTTTCATAAATTTAGTCCCTCAGGTTTAGAAAAGTGATAAACCTATGCCTGAGAATACTCTTCTCAATTCTGTAGAAAGGAGAGTGATCCTTTCTCATATTATTTTACATGGTCTGAGAAAGAGATAACCTACCACCAATGTGGATGCCCATTCATGTATTCTTAATGAGCTTGAACAAACAAGTTAACTCAGCAGTCAAGTATGTTTTAAGGAGTCAGACATGGGCCTAAAGAAACTCCATAAGGGCGGGAAGTCCTATAAAGGGATAGCTTGTAAAAAGAGACCAAAATGAGGCTCAATTTGGCATGAAAAATAGCTAAAAAGATTCCCCTATACCTAAGACAGCTGTAGCATGAGTATCGAAAGACAACATAGGTTCTAAATGAGGATACTCATGAGAGGAAAGCCCTATCCATGGAATAACAATGGTAAAGACAAGGAGCTAATGGTTAAAAATACCATAGTCCATGGTCAAAATGTTAATTGCTAGGTTTAAGATGGAGTTGGTATAAATGCAGAATGTATGTGAAACGACAAAACACCATCCTATACAAGCAAAAACACCTTAAAAACAATGATAAACCTGTTACAAGGAAAAAGATATGGTATTAGTTTTATAAATTATGAACTATAGGGAAAAAACCCACTTGAGAAATAAAATTTCTATAAATAGTTCAAAACATAAATAAAAACTCACCATTTGTATTTTTATCCATAAAAGACAAGTTTTCACCTCTACCTTCAATTGCTCGGTGTGGACAATCCGGTGGACCATTTCCAAATCCGCAAGTGTCAGGTAATACTACACTCCATGCTCTTCAATTTAATCCAAGCAATTTTCAAAATTAGGCCCTAATTTTATGTTTTTAAGTGCCCTCAACAAAGCAACAATGTGTACATGGGTTTGCTATATTGAAATTCACATACACACGTTCTGTATGTAGGTTTCCTGAAGGGCATTCATGTACAGTACGCAACATGCCTTAATAGATAGTCGTGTACGCTGCATGAGTTCAAAAAGAAGCATTTAAGGTCAAAATTTTGAATTTTTATATGAAACTAAAGGTTTTCAATTGCTTGTTGACTAGGTTGAAACATGGTGCTTGAGTGGAGGGAGAGCGAACATGAAGATATGGACCAAGAAGCACTCCAAGATGCCCCCACCATGAATGTTTTACCTTCAAGTGGGTTGTTAAAGTTTTTTTGTACATCACCTATGCGGGCCAATGTCTGCCTCTTAGAGTTCCTGATAAATTATTGGGATCATGACTTGGGCATATTTGACCTTCAAGGTGAGTCCTTGGAGATTACTTTAGAGGATGTCTATTTCATTGCTAGTCTATCACGACGGGGATCTCCAGTAAACTTGGAAGGCATCGGCAGAGGCGATGACCCTCTAAGTGTCTAGAACTATATTGACATATACTGTGCACCAGGAACACAAAAGAGGGGGAGTTGCATCCCTATTGTACATATACGTGACCTTCGTCTATAGGTATTGACAAGTACCATAGTGAGGGTTGCAGGGTCATCTCCGCTTCACCTTGCAACACAGAACCAGATGAGACTAGCAGTGTATTGTATGCATGGGGGCCTATATGACTGGTGCTCGAGAGTGATCCCGATTATGAGAAAATATCTCTTTGACTGCAAGAGAGGAAGGAGGAAGAATTTTGGATATTCTAGCATACTAGTAGCCTTCTTCTTTGAAAGAGTGTTGGGATTGAACCTTGCAGTACCCTTACCAGTTCTTTCTCCTCGTCAACTTAGGCTGAGTAGATGGGGAGATATCTTCCTCTGCCAGGGAGGTGGTGGCTCAGTGCAGAGTGTTTATGATGACGACTTCTAATTTTGGTGGGAGAGACAGTTTCCAGCATTGGAGTAGTTTCCATATGTTGGAATGGACTTCCATGGTAATCCAAACCTCGTCCTCCCTCTAGGAGGAGCATGGGGAGAGTTAGGTAAATTTTTATTTTCAAATTTTTAAAATTTTTATGAATTTTAAACATAGAGATATATACATATGTATAATAGTTCTAATCCTATAAACATGTCAAAATGTAGATATTGGACCAGTCCACCCTGAAGGGCATCCACGCATGTATGTGCATCCTATCTTAGGAGAAGACCAATTGCTGATTAGGGTTTTTGAGGGGAAGATGGCTAGGCTTACCCAGAGAGTACCCACCTTATGGATTGAGCACATCCCAGCCATCATGCAAGAGTTCATGGTTGGTGTACCGCCTGTCTAGATACGCCTTTTGAGGCGAGTTTCCATAGCAATATTGGTATACATAGATGTTTTTGAGGCTGTTGAATCCGAGGAGGCTGAAGAAGCCAGAGTGCAAGTAGACCGGGGGGACCAGGGTGGTCCAGCTTAGATCTACGGCATTTGATGGACTTTGATCCATATTTTGTATATTTTTTGTATATTATACAGTTATGACTAGATCTGAGGATCAGAGACTCAACCTATCTATAGACAGATATTCACACACACACACACACACACACACACACACACACACACACACACACACACACACACACANAATGTTTTTTATGTGTTTGTTGTATATTTTTATGAAAAATGTGTTAAATTCCAGTCCAAGATGTAATTAGCATATGCATTAGTTAATGAATTTTGATTCCTTGGAATATGATTGAATGTAATGAACTCAAAATTTATTTCCAATAACCTAACTTGCATAAACTGACGTAATAGAATAAGGTTCTGCACCTGATAAGCTCGATTGAGCTAGGAAGCCACCAGTTGAGAGTCCAATCAGACTTCCAGATGAGTGATACCATGTGACAAAGCATCCCATAGAAGCTCAATTACAGCCGTATACTCAGCAAAATGATTAGAAGCAGGACCTAAGCAAGCGCCTCCTGAGGCAACTAACTGTCCTGAGGGTGAATAAATGACCCATGCAGCTGAAGCTAGATTACAAGTGTGGTGACTGGCGCGATCAGCGAAACCTACAAACCTCTCAGAAGACATCTAAAATAACCAGCAGATGGTATAAAAAACACAAACCGACGAACTAGTGTACATAAAAATAAATACAATAAAATACAAGAAAAAGTGCTAATCCTAAGCATAGTACATTTTCAAGTAGAGCCCATTTCTAGGCTTAGGCAGCTTATTCCCATCAAAATCAATTAATTCATATGCACCCTTCTTTAACACCTTTGAAACAACATAAGGTCCCAACCACATAGACCTAAACTTTCCTGCCCCTAGGGGTTCTTTGTCTTTGTCCCAGAGCAAAACAAGTTCTCCCTCAGAGAAAATTCGAGCTTTGGCCAACTTATCATATTGGATTTTGACCCTATTTTTATGAGCTTGGTTTGCTGTTAGCACATCTCTATGTTGTTCATCAAGATGTTCTAAATGTACTAAACGTTCTTCAAGCTCCGTTGTATCCGTTAACACATGAATAGCTATTTTCAAGGATGAGATTTCACATTCAACCGGGGTAATGGATTCCACTCCATGAATGAGTTGGAAGGGGGAGAAAATCGTAGCATTTTTTACATTAGTTTGATACACCCAAAGTGCGGGGTATAGCATGATATGCCAGTTAGAATGGGCTGCATTAATACTACATTTGAGGATATTTTTCAAAGTTTTATTAACATCCTCGATCTGACCATTTGCTTGAGGATAGTACGAAGATGAATGTTCTTGTCTGAATCCTAGCATAGTGGTCAGTTCCATCATCATTGTATTTTGAAAATGACTGCCATGGTCAGTGACAATCACCTTGGGTATACCAAATCGTGCTATAATTTGATTAAACATGAAAAAGGCTGCAGTTTCCCCGTCAGCTCTAAAGGTGGGCATTGCCTCTAACCATTTTGTAAAATAGTCCACAATGACAATGATATATTCGTGCCCCCCAGCCGAGGCTGGGTTACACGTCATGTAATCAATCCCCCATTTCATGAAGGGGTCCACCGAGATAACGAGAAATAACGGAGCAGTATGTGACCACATGTTTCTGGTGTAAAGCTGACAAGGATGACAGTGCTTCATGGCTTCCACACAATCCTTAAAGACCATGGGCCAGAAATAACCAGAACGTAATATCTTCTGGGTTGTTGCTAACCCAGATAAATGACCCCCACATGCTCCACTATGGGCATCATTCATGACAATCTTCGCTTCCTCATGGGTAAGACATCGATGAAAACAGAATCTACCCCCCTATGATATAAAGTATCTCCTATGATGAGGTAGTTCTTAGCATGAAGGCGTAGTTTACGTCATTCCTCCCACGAGAAAGATGCAGGATACTTCAAAGTCTGGAGATAGATAAGTATATCTCCGTACCAGGGGTCAGAGGTGGATATCAAGAATATATGCTCATTTAGGAATGAGTCTTCTTCAATGACTACATCTTCTTCTGTTGGAAATTCTACTATAAGCTCAGCAAAAACTAAGGACTTTTTAGATTTAGCGAACTGGAAATCCAAGTCAAACTCTTGGAGAATGACTATCCATTTGTTGAATTTTCCTCCAACAATCCATCATGACAAAACATATTGAAAAGGATTAACATCCGCCACTACTATTGTAGTCCTTATTAAAATGTAGTGACGTAACCTCTGAACAGCATAGATAGCTGCTAAGGCCAACTTCTTGACATGGGAGTACCTGAGTTAAGGTCTAGTTAAAGCACGACTAAGATAGTAAACGACATGCTCTTGGAGCTTATCATCCTCCTGGACTAGGACTACCCCTATGGTTGACTCGAATGTGGCTAGATACAATATAAAATCCCTAGAGTAATCTGGTCGACGCAGTAATGCTGCCGACAACAAATCCTTTTTCAATTCCTTGAGTGTGAGTTGTGCAATTTCATCCCATAGAAATGGGGTGTCCTATTTTAACAAGCACATGAAACCCTTGGTAATATTGGCATATTTTACAATGAAATGTCGAAGAAAATTGGACTTCCCCTACAAGCTCTGAAGTTGCCGGATAGAATGAGGAGGAGGTAGATTTACAATGGCCTCTACTTTTAAAGCATCCACCTAAATGCCTTTGTTAGAGACAATGAATCTGAGCAGTCTACCTGAATTGACATAGAACATGCACTTGTGGGGATTCAAGTGGATCTTATAGTATCTGCATCATTCAAAAATTATACACAAGTGATCTGGATTATCGATTCTTTTGTGAGAATGTGCAGGCAGATCATCAACGTAAGATTCTACAATGACTTTAATATCATGTAAGGCAAAGTTCATTTCCTGCTGAAAGGTTGCCCCAGCATTTTTCAATCCAAAGGGAATTTTTTTGTACGCGAAGATACCCCAAGGACAAATCAAAGCCATTTTATGTTTATCTTGCAGTTTAATTTGTATTTGATTATATCCGGAGAAACCATCCATAAACGAGAAGACTTCACTTCCCATGCAAGCATCAATAATTTGATCTATAAATGGTGTGGGATAGTTGTCCTTAGGACAGTATTTGTTCAAAACTTGAAATTTAGTATAGATGCGTATGGTGCCTTGCTTCTTATCAACAGGAACAGGGTTGGATACCCATTCCATCAGAGCTATGGGATAAATAAAACCATCTTTCAATAGTTTTTCAACTTCAGCCTTTACTGTCGCTGCTTTACGTAGGTTAACAGGTCTTAACTTTTGTCAAATGGGTTTAGCGTCAGGGTATGTTCGTATCTCATGCTTGACTATAGATGAATTAATGCCTAGCATCTCCTCATATGACCAGGAAAAAGTGTCACAGAATTCCTTGAACAAGGACGTATAGATTGCAATCTCCTCAAGAGAGTAGTTTGCATCGATATGTATATTTTCCACAATGTCAGGATTTACAGAGATGTTGATAGGGATAGTAGCAGAAATATTTGTCATATTCCCCTCATCAAACATTCCTTCCCTTGGTAAGGGATTGATGGGTGTATCAACATCATCTACCAGTCTCATATGAAACTCCTGATTCTCTATCCTGCTTAGCTCTGGAAGAAAATAGGATCGATGGTGAAGATCTTCGTAGATCTTATCACATCCGCACATGGCTTCCAGAATGGCTTCATCAAAAGGTAAAACCATATCTAAACAGTCTATAGAATGCAAAGAGTTTTCTTCCCAAGAAGGAAAAAGACTTCTTCCACTTCCTTTGAGACTGCGAGGGGTACCGAAACAGGATCAATAGTGGTTTGGGTGATATCTTGGTAAGCCACTTCCACTGCTGATAAGGGCACTTCATGTTCATGGTGGGAAGGGAGAACTCAAGGATCATTCATATCAACAACCATGGCTATGCACTTCCCCACACTAGTAGAACCTATATAGTTAATCAGAGTTGGAAGATCAAATGTGCCCATCAATTATGCATACATTCCAGCCCCTAAGCTCTCAGTACTAGGTTTAACCTAATCAACCAATGGTACAGTGGACTCATTAGAATCCATGTAGCCTTTCCAAGTAAAACTGAGTTGGTCAACAGTAACCAACTTCCCTTCGTGTGGAAACACTACCACCCGAAAGACGACTGATGCAATAGCAGACATGGCATAAGTCCAACTTATTCCCAAGAGCAGGTTATAATCCAAAGGTGCATCAATCATGTCTACCTCAACAGACACCGCTTTCCCTGCCAGCTTAATTTCAAAAGCTGGTAGGATACCATTTGGATGGAATGACCTCTCGTCGAAAGCAGTAAGTAGGGTGTTTGATAAAACCAGCTCTGGGGATCCAAGAGCTTTCCAACAAGATAAGGACATAACACATGTAGAAGCACCCTAGTCAACAACTAACCTTCCAATGGTCTTTCCACCATGGATGACATTTATCGATAAGGCTACATGGTAAGGTAGGAAAAATTTGACATCAGACAAGTGAAATTTTTCCATGAGACTTGATGAGTCAATACTTCCTAAGGTTTCTAAGAGTGCATCCTGTTGGGCGAGACAACTCTGTAACACCTCTAAAGCCGACATTGCACATGGGGTTTGGGATAAGTCTTCAACCACAGAGTATTTTGAAGCATCCCTAGCATTAGGGTTATGCAAGGTCTTCTTAAATAAACCTTTCGGTATCTTGGGCATAGTTTCGGTAGGTTTCTCGATCGTGAGAGGGTTATAAGTTTCACCTATAGACTTACCCTTCTCAGGGGTCTCTTTTTCATAGTTCTTATTCCTAGTCTATAGAAAATTTGAATATCGAACCATGTTGATATAATTGGGGTCAGGGGCATTTGGAGTGCCCCCTACTACATTAGAAGTTGAAGCAAAATTCTTCCCTTGGGGAAAAGGATTCTTCAGGACAGCCAATTGTTGAGCTTTTAGCAGCTTCTGGGCTTGTTCCATAAGGGGACAAAGATGGGTGAGGTGATCCTCATGGCAGAAATTACATGGGAATTTCACCTTTTTCTTTTCTTTCTTACCCCCATCAGCATTGTTTGCGGGTTTGGGCTTGTTTTGATTTCCCTTCCCTTTCTTTCCTCTCTTCTTTTTCCCACCGGGATGCTGATTTCCCTTCTGAGAGGTCTGTGCAAAAACATTTGCATTTTGGGGTGAGGGGGAAGCCTGTGCTGCCTCCACTATAGAATGTTTGACGGACAACTGATGGAGATGTTTGGCCAAATATTCTATAAGGGGAGAATTTATGGACCCAACCACACCATCGGCATGGGGTCCAGGCTTAGGTTTCTCTGCATCGTGGGTTGGCCTCGGTGCCTCAGGGATAATCTCATACAAGATCTCAGATTGAGAGTAAATAAAATCTAATTTCTAGGCCATGAGGATAGATTCTTCCTCATTCATCACTCCTGAAGTAGACACGTACTTAGATATATAAGGCAATAGGGATTTAAGGAACCACTCTAATAAGAACTCGGGAGAAATAGTGGCTTTAATATGACTCTTCCACCTCCTCCACTCTTGGATGTGATTCGAGATGTGGGTGGCCTTGTTCTGCTTGAAGGTATATAACAAGTCTATTCTGAAATCATATCAGACCAGAAGCTGGAAGTGGCTAAGGAATGCATTAGCCAAGTCCCAAAAACTACTAAATGCAATAGAAGGCAACTCAATGTACCATTTTGCTACAGTACTCATCAAGGTTCTTTGGAACAACCTCAACCTAACTGAATCTTCATTCAGTGAATTGGAAGAACACCATAAATGAAAAGTGGTGGCATGAGCCCCAGGATCTTCACCAAGTTTTCCTTCGAATTTTTAGATGTCCAATGGCAATTTGGTGGGGACAGGTGGCCAGGAGGGATCATGCCTCACCGGGTCATTCATCAATTTAGACAAATCTGACAAGTTTAACGTTTCCAAGAAAGGAAGCTTAGGTCTAACCGGAGCACTAAAAGTACCAGAATGGGGATTAGAGGGACTTGCCCCCAAATTCCCATATGTGAAGGTGGGGTTTCCCCCTGCCACTGGTTGTGAAGTGGATGGGTTACTTTGGAATGGATTCCATCTATAAGCCACAGGATTTTTGGTGTGAGGTGCAGTATAAGAGGTTATGGCTGCCCCCATCGAAACTGGGGTTTGAAATACAAGAGCAGGTATCCCTCCACTAAACAACGAAAAGGGAGAGCTCGTGAATGGAGCCGAAACTAGAGTTTGAAAACCTTAACTGTAAGCGTTAGTGTTTCCAAACTGCACCCCTACATAAGAGGGTGATGGGCCTACATATGGAGTAGACAGGGGAATATTCCCCCCATTCCAAGGAAATCCTTGGACAAAAGCCAAGGATCCTACCGGACCACTCTGGGCAGTGTGTGTGGAGGAAGTAGGAACTGTAGGTATACTATGAATCCCAGTAACCATACCACCAGAAGCACCTACTAGGCTTGTGGGAACTGACGATTGAACCACTCGGCTCACTGGAGTTAAGGGCATAGTAAGTATGCTTGATCTAGGGGCACTTACTGGGGGAGGTAGCACCCCTTCAGCTGGAGTGGCTGAGGTGGTAATAAAAGAGATTTCTTCTGCAGTAGACATTATCCTGCCCACAGGGACACCAATCATGGGTGGGTCAAAAGGATGAACCTGGACAATCATAGGATCGTTTAAGTCAGTTAAGGGTGTATTAAAATTACTTGCAAACTCGGTAGACTGCAAGTATTCTATCTCAACCGTGTTTAAATAAAAAAGGTTTTCCCTAAGTTCTAGTTCACCATGAACTTCATTGAATCCTATCGGTTCGAAAGAACCATCTGTGTCCAATCTCCACCTTTGAGGTGGAGGTGGAGGTTCCAATGTGATGAGAGGAGGAAGGTTTTGCAACCTTCATGGCCTTCTTATAGGTTGGTCCTCCATGATTGTAAATTTAAATATTCAAACCCTAAGGTTGGCTAAACACAGAAAAACCATAGAGCAATCACTACGAAAATTTCTAAAGTCTCAACAGTCAACAAGGGTAAAAGATACACTTTCTCGAAGAAAGCTGAAAGACAGTTTCTTGGCATCCTTGAAGAGGTTCTTAGGCACAAGCGGAGGAATCACCCACCGCCCTCCTACACTTTCAACAAGGGTTACCTTCCAATCTCGTCCAAGGTGAACCAGAAATAGCCTTTCGGTTTACCTATGTATGAACCCTAGATGTTAAGAGACTATAGGCTACCTTAACTATACCAACAGTTTGGGGGGGCAGTCGCAAGCCTGATTTGTATGCATGGGTAGGGTATCTGAGCCTGAAAATCTATCTAGGATAGAATCCCCAGATGCGTAAAAACCCCGGTTTATGTTTCGACAAGGAATCAAAGGGTTATCTTCTCAGTCCAATGCCTCTACGCGGCCTCGTGCTTGACTCCTATTTGAGAGGAGCTTCCTAGATACTATCGATAAAGAGAAGGATTTACCTATCAATTGGCCCACTATGTCTGAATTTAAATACTTATGGGGAGTTTACACTTCCTATCCCAAAAGTATAGCCTAAGCTAGTAGGTGTATGGCCCTAAAAACAAAAGTTACTAATAAATTTTAATTATTGCGTTCGTTTTAAGGGCTATTTTTACTCAAAAATCAAGTGGAGTGAAAGACTATGATGTTTTTGACTCGATAAGAAATGTAAAAAACAATAGGTGTATCCTTCCAAAGCAAATTATCACTACTTAAAAAACAAGCTTCTCTTTTTTTTTTTTTGTAAATGTAAATTGATGAAAATGCAATGATAAAGAGAACACTAAGACTATATTTTTGTAATTTTTGAGATTATATTTAAAAACTGGAAACAAAACTACTGTATGTAAATCAAATGCAAAAGCTTCTAATGTTTTCTTTTCACTTTTCAAATTGCTCAAAGACTACTATGCACCTAAATGCACGATACTTGAGTATGCTTGAATAAACTAACTATATAAAATAAGCAAAATGAATTAAAGCAGATTCATAAAACCAAAGTTCAACCACCTAAGGAAAACTTGGAACCCTAGCTTGGGTGGACACAATGAATGGAAATCACTGATATAAAACAAAGGCAAATGGCAAACCAATACTATTCGAAAATAGAAATGGGATATACAGTGTCTAGAACCCTGATCCCTGATTCAGACAACCAGCACTTGAACCTATAAGTCAATAGGAAAATCCACTTCAAGTTGCTAACAACAAGACAATCCAAACAATAAGAACTCAAGGGTTTTACAAGAAAGCACAAGGTGTGGCTAACAAGGTCATCAAACTCACAGTGCAATGCTCATAAAGAAGGCCAATCAACAAACACAATTTATAGAAGGAGAGGGACAAGTAAACCCTAACCCAAAATTTTTATTGCTCAGGATTGTACACGACTGTGTACAAGAGCAACCCGCATACTATACATGACTGTGATATAGAGAAACCCGTGTACACAGACCTCTATACGCGACAATGTGCAAGAGAAACCCGTGTATAGGTATAAAATTTTCAAATAAAAAAAATTTAAAGGTCTTCAAACACCACTCTAAGCATGAACCAAGGCAAGACACCACACACTAAATCAACCCAAATGGCACTTCTCCATCCGAGTGCCGACACTTCATATGTTGGTACACAAAAGGACACTATAGGATTGAATTTTTCCTAAACACTATAGATGGGCATGACATGAGATGCATTTACCCTTCAACCAACTTGCCATTTTATTTGTCTATTTGTTGATTGCTGTACATGACTATCTCCTTTGAAACTCGCATACATACGTGACTATTCCTAATGACAACCTGCATACTATATGTGACTATTTTCATTGCAACCCATGTACACAGACCTCTGTGCGTGACTATGTGCAAGAGCAACCCATGTATAGGTATAAAATTTTCAAATAAAAAAAATATTTTAAAAGTCTTCAAACACCACTCTAAGCATGAACCAAGACAAGACACCACACACTGAATCAAGGCAACAACTGGGAAACGGTCAACAGAAATAACCCACAGCAGTCTGCGCTCCCCAGCGGAGTCACCAGTTCTGTTGTTCAGGAATAAACACCCTTGTAACCTAGGGTTTGGGGTTACCAACTTACTTCTAAAACTTGCAGGCAATCATCTTTAAAGTATAGAAAGGAAATAGGAAGAAATGTTGGACTCACCCGATAACCGACGGTTGATCCAAGCTTTGTCTTCTTTCACTCTGCTTCTCTCCAAAGCTTTCAAGGATGCACCTCCTTCACCTGCAAAGAGCAAATTATCCAAGTACAATCTTATACATGTATACATGATAGGTTATATAAACAACTTATATAGTGCTTAATGAAATATATTCATAAACCATAATACATGAAAGAGACTCAACACAAAGTTGGAAGAAGAATTCTCTTTATTAACAATCAGTGAATGAGATAAGTGTACAACCCAACGCCTGAGACAAGGACTCCTCTACAACCAAAGGACTCTAAGTTCTGCTCCTCCAAAGACTTCTAAAGATATACCACCAGCATAACTTTTCTCTCCAATATGATTGATTAATGCCCTCCCCAAGGCCTCTATTTATACTTTGGGAAATAGAGCAGTTTCAAAGGTTGAGGAGGTTGAGATAGTTGAGATGGTTAATTATTAGGGCTCTACTAATCTCCATTAATCATGTTTTATTATTTTTAATGTCGAATGAATGTGTGCATGACTATGTCTATAGGCAACCCGCGTATGACACGCAAGTTGCTTTGAAGGAAACCGCGTATAGATCTATACGTGGGTTGCAATGAGAATGGTCACGTACAGTACGCGGGTTGTCATTAGGAATAGTCACATATGTACACGAGTTTCAATGGAGATAGTCGCGTAAGGAAATCAACAAATAGACAAATAAAATGGCAAGTTGGTTGAAGGGTAAATGCATCTCACGTCATTCCCATCTATAGTGTTTAGTAAAACTTCAATCCTATAGTTTCCTTTTGTGTACCAACATATGAAGTGTTGGCACTCAGACGGAGAAGTGCCATTTGGGTTGATAATAGTAATTTGTCCCATACCCAAGCTCATATCCAATTTCAGTTAGATTCTCCAAGGAGATGAGTGGAAATGTTGAAGTGGACAACACTTGTGGAATGAATACATAAGAGAAATTCTTCAACCAAATCCCTCAGTTGGGCCCTCCTCCATCTTTCAGTGATCCAGGTTTTCCCAGCAGTGAGCCTTACAAAGACGGTGACACATAAGTTGCCTTTCACTTGTCTTGCAGTATTCTTAGTTTTAGTTCAGTATCCTAAAAACAAATTCTGTTTCAAATTTTGTACTTCTCATCTTATATGAAGTTATCCTTTTGATTATGGAGGGGATCATGGCTATTATATTTGTATGTCTATTTCTGCTAATACAAAACATTTAATTTTACTAGCAAAACATTATATATTACTGCAGAGAAAGAAATTTATTACCAATTATTATCTTGCTCATAGTATCAAATAAAAATGATTTTAGCTCCACTTACAGTAGCAATTTTTTTCTTTGGAACAAAAATTAAAACTATTAACAACTGCCACAATATTTTACATTCTAAGCAACACAAGAAACTACTATTGTTATATCATGGGGAAAAAATTAGAATTTTCTCATGGCAAGTGCAAAGCTCAGTAGACAAAAGAGTTATTTGTCTTTTTTAGTTTAGAATCTAGTTTCTAGGGTCATTTATCTTTATTATGACATATTTTGTAAACATTATATAACAGTTTAATTTTGAACTTTGAATTGTTCATTGCATATTACAACTCTTTGTTCTTGAATACGATGGTCTATTTCATTTCATGGTTGAGTTATATTTTATAATGTGTTGATGAAAAATGCTGTCTGTTGAAATGTGAAGGTTGATGTTGTGGTTGATCATTTGATGACAATTTTGTCTTTTCTAGATGGTTGATATTACATGTGTAGTAAATGGTTAATGCTTTAATCACCATCATTAATGCACTAGTTAAATCTATGTTTTCATATTTTCTGCAATTAATTCAAAATTATGCATGATTTTTTGGATAATATAATTATCTAAATATATATTATATTAAAAAATGCCTCCGAAGTCTGTTAAAAACTGGTGCTTCGTGCTCCCACCTAGAACAACCTTTAGAAGGAGTCGAGAGGGAATTTATAGTTCCCTACAACCCACAACAAAATGGGATTGTGAGAAGGTATCATACAACACACAACAAAATTTGAGAGGGTGCTTATTGTACTGCACAATCCAAAACAAATGGGGTTGCAAAAAGGTACCATACAATCTACAACAAAATGGGGTTGCAAAATGAAAAAAAAAGGCCATCTTCGAGATAGGTAAGACCTTCGTTCATGTGAATATTGTCCAGGAATATATGGACTGAAGCATGTTATCCACATGTCTACATCTTAAGCAGGTGTCTGCAGAAGATTCCTGAGGGAAAAAATGGAAGAAACTTTTACTAGTGAGAAGCCACATTTATCTCATTTTATATTTTTGGTGGTTGACTTTATATTCATGTTGTTGATGAAAAGACTGAGTTTACTATTTGAGCCATCTAGTATCAAGGGGACTTTTCTAGGGTACAATGAGAATCCTAGAGGCTACACAGTTTACATTCCATCACAATGAAAGGAAATAGTTAGTTGTGATGTGAAGTTCTATGAGGATGGATGGTCTACCAACACACATGAGCCTCCCATAGTAATTGAGGAGGAAAAAATATATGTTGTACGAAATTCAAATCTATAATCAGATGAATAAATAAAATTTAGAGCAGCTTGAAATCAGCTAAGGGACATTCCCCACCACCCTCTAGTTTATCTAGGAAGACAAAATGGCTTTCTAAATCCTTCCAAGATGCAAAGGAACAAGTTGGCCTGCGCAAATCAACATTTCAAGTGAGCCATCGACCTAAGAAGTTTAAAAGTTATGTTGCATTGATGACTTCAAACCTTGAAACCAAGCTTATTACCTTTGAGGAGAAAAATAAACACAAAGCAAGGATGGTGTGATGCCATGGTAGTGGAGTATAAGTCCATTATTAAGAATGATGTTTGGGAGATGCTTCTAAGACTGATTGCGAAATTAGTGAGCTTTACAAAATTAAGCATGCATATGATGGGAGTATTTAAAAGTTTATATACAACTTTGTTTTTAGAAGGTTCTTAGTTCTCACAGATGATAATAATAATAATAATCTAATTTTAAGGTCACAGCTAAGATAGAAACCAAATTGGTGTATGAGACCCGTTATTTGTTGGACAAGGGACTCCCTTCGAATAGATATTTGACTACTAAAGTATATGAAGCTGTACATTAACTATACCCCTCTCCAGATTTGAAAATGTGACCTCTTAGGAGGAAAAAAATGTTCTCAACTGCTAGGCCCACTCAAGAAATAGGGAGTTGATTATGATGAGACATTTTTTCAAGTTTCCAGGTATATCTCTATCAGAACCATTAATCTTTGGCTTCTTCTTTTGGTTGGTATTTACATCAAATGGATGTAAAGACAACAATTTAAAATGGTGTGATTGAGTAAGTTTTGTACATAAAGCAGCCAAAAAGGATTTCAGATACATAGGAAAAACGCCCATGTTTGTAGACTGGAGAACACTCTTTATGTGATGAGATAAGCACCATGGGAGTGATATGCCAAGATTGATGACTAGTTACACCGTTTGGGTTTTTCAAAGGCTCCTGCAGATCCAAATATTATTTCACACTTGATAAATTTGGTATACTTTCCTTGATTCTATATGCAGATGATCTTATCCCTACTGGGAACCTTAATCATCTCATCATACGATGCAAGAAGGAATTGAACAGTGAATTTGAGATGAAGGCTATTGGTTAGCTACATTGTTTTTTTGGATTAAAGGTATGGCATGCTGTAGGGGAATTCTTCCTTGGACAAAGGAAGTATGCTTTAGAATTTTGAAAACATTTCAAGGGTTAGATTGCAAACAGATGTTTCCTCCCATGGTTTCAAATCTATTGACTTTGTGATGGGGATTTAGATTTGGCTGACCGTACCTTATATCAGCACTTGATTAGGTAATGACTTGTTTGCAACTAGAAGAGATTCATCATCTATTTGAAAAAAAGTGGTGGGTGTATGTGAATCATATTGTGTAGAAAGTGGTGTTGAAGCTACATGATTTTAGAAGGTGGCTCTAAGATAATCCTGCAAAAATTTTGCTTCCCTTTCTTGATGGATTTGATCAAATCTCTACATGATGCATGCCATACAAAATCAGATCTAGAAAGAAAATCAGTTCATGATCTTGGGCTTGATGACCTATTTTGGAAGGAAAAAAAATGATTCCATACATCAAAGAGTGAGCAAGTTGTCCCAAACATATTTTAGTGCTAAAAATACATGCCCTTACATTTTTTTCCATAAATAAATTGGGTACAAGCTGCAGATCCATGGATGGAAAATTTCCGCAAGTGTAATGTAATCATAATGGTCCTTATGTTTTTACAAATCTTCCCCATTGACAAGGAAACCCAATTGTTCATCAAAAATAGGAAGGGCATTACACACCCCAAACATCTTTTGGTTGTCTAAGATCAAAGGAAATAGGATTTGCAATGTCCTCTTCATGCTCATACTTGTCTCTCAAGGCTAATAAAAAATGAAAGGTGCAAATTCATGTCTACTACTAATTTGGATTATATTCTCTATAAACTAATAATTGGTTGTCTTTTTTTTTAAATTGCAAGCAATGTAAGTATGCTTGAATAAATGAATCTTAAGGTTCTCACACTTTCCTCAATATGATACATTGTGGAAATTCTATAGAAATGCATGTTCACCTTCATATTCAAACAATTAATTGGCACCCACTTTCATCATATACATAATACATTTAAAGACCAATTTCCCCTGTTCAAATACTGGTGGTGACCCATGTTGTTTGACATCTTCATTTAGATTATCCATGTGAAGCACTCAAAATTTTTATAATTCTTCCAATTTGGTCTTGGTATTACTCAAGTACTTTATACATTTTTCCAAGATTCTGAAATTTATATAGCTTTATAACTATTGGGGAAATTCTTATTACCTCTCTTTCATCATATACATAATACATTTAAAGGGCAATTTCCCTTCTTCAAATATTGGTGGTCACCCATGTTGTTTGACATCTTCATTTATATTATCCATGTGAAGCACTCTAATCTTTTATAATTCTTCCAATTTGGTCTTTGTATTACTCAAATCCCATAGAGGTAATAATAATTTCCCCAATAGCTATAAAGCTAGATAAATTCAAGAAAGTTGGAAATAGGAAATAGGATTTGCAATGTCCTCTTCATGCTCATACTTGTCTCTCAAGGCTAATAAAAAATGAAAGGTGCAAATTCATGTCTACTACTAATTTGGATTATATTCTCTATAAACTAATAATTGGTTGTCTTTTTTTTAAATTGCAAGCAATGTAAGTATGCTTGAATAAATGAATCTTAAGGTTCTCACACTTTCCTCAATATGGTACATTGTGGAAATTCTATAGAAATGCATGTTCACCTTCATATTCAAACAATTAATTGGCACCCACTTTCATCATATACATAATACATTTAAAGACCAATTTCCCCTGTTCAAATACTGGTGGTGACCCATGTTGTTTGACATCTTCATTTAGATTATCCATGTGAAGCACTCAAAATTTTTATAATTCTTCTAATTTGGTCTTGGTATTACTCAAGTACTTTATACATTTTTCCAAGATTCTGAAATTTATATAGCTTTATAACTATTGGGGAAATTCTTATTACCTCTCTTTCATCATATACATAATACATTTAAAGGCCAATTTCCCTTCTTCAAATATTGGTGGTCACCCATGTTGTTTGACATCTTCATTTATATTATCCATGTGAAGCACTCTAATCTTTTATAATTCTTCCAATTTGGTCTTTGTATTACTCAAGTACTTTATAAAAATTTTCCAACTTTCTTGAATTTATCTAGCTTTATAGCTATTGGGGAAATTATTATTACCTCTATGGGATTTGAGCAAGTGTTAAATTGATATTCTATTGACAATAAAGGTTCCTCCTCAAACCTAGATTTTATTGCAGTGGTATTGTTTCAGTAATAAGTATAACCCTTGGTACACAAGGAAATACAGACCAAACTCAAATTTGGATCAACCATTTAATTAACCAATGAGCAGAGATGTTTTCTTGTCTGTAGACAGTTTTAATTAGGAAATATCATGCTTGACATCTTAGTGATTATGACGCATAGTTCAGTACAAACCAAAGAGATCAACCTAGATTTCAAGTTAAGGCGATGAATGCAAACTCAGTTTTGAAGATTAAATTTGATGAGAATATTTTTACAATAGAAGTATGAGTTTCAAAATTGTATTCGAATTCAACAAGCTTTGGGAGTTTTAGGTCAAGGTACATATGAGTCCTAAGTTTTAAATTTGTATATAACACTTTTTAGATTGGATATGTTAACAATGTTTGGAAGGATATGATTGAAATAAACCATTAGTGTTGGAGGTATGTGAACAGACTTGACAGTGAAATTTGATTTCATTGTAACCCATCCACATAAAACTAATAATATCCAAACTTAGATTTTTCCTTTACATATCAATAAGATATGTGCACTATTAAACTCAAATTTTGCTGCATATATTAGCAGTTGGATAACACCTTCGAGTTCAGATTTTTAGAGGGTATTTTACATGCCAATGTGGACTTACCTTATGATCAACAAATCGTATCTTCTATGTATGAGCAGCATTGAAGGCTTTGCATGAAACTTCAAAATTTGAAGTTACCAGGAGAATATCTGCTTTGCTAGCTATTTGGTTTACCTAGCTATGTATAGTTTGTCAAAATAAGACCCAAAGTGCCTTTTGAATATGTACAAAAGGGTCCCTTTTGAATATAAAATAAGTATTTAACACCCCAAATACAAAGCCTTTGCGGGATCAATTTTGTGTTAAGTCAAGGTGGCTAATGGGAAACTTGATCATGTCAAGACTTCTGCAACATAATTAGCTTCAAGCACTATATATTTTTCAATTATATCAATGATTGTGACTTGTATAAAATTTAATGGATAATTTCAACTCAATGTAGCTATGTCTAAAGGATTAGTTATGTACCTTTGGGGTATACAATCTGTTTGATTTTATGATGATGTTTCCTCATCAAATCAAAGAAATTGGAGGGGCCTATAAATCTAGGTAAATCAAGAGTTATTTTATGGAAATTTTGCACTTGCATGTAAGATTCATTTAGGTACACATGTCAATTTGATCCAGGGGCCTACGTCCATGGCTGATTCACAGAATTGACTTTTGCAACTTCTAGAAAATGTGTATAGGATTGGTGGATGTGATAAATCCATCCATGGTATATCATGAAAGAGTATTGTGAATTTGACCTCCCAATGCAAAAATTAAATTGGGTTTCATTGAATGAAACCCTAGCTTCTCAAATTGCCAGATAAACCAATCTTGGGGACATGGAGCTAGATGGGTGAGGGGTATTGTAGTTGAATACCCATTCCATGAACCCAATGCAATCAATAGGTCATGGATCAAAGTTATGATTGCATTTTATGGCTAGTTTTATCTCTCAACCAATAACCATTCAGGGACACATGTTAATTTGCTCTAGGGGCCTAGATCCAGAACTGAGCAACAAAATCTATTTTTACAACTTCCAATAGGTGTGTATAGGCCATGTAATGAAGTCATCCACTAGCTCTTGGGAAAGAGTTTTGTGAATTCGACCCCCAATGCAATTTTGCATTGGGTCTCATTGCAAAAAACCCAAGCTTCTCAAGTTGCCAGGTAAGGAAAACTTTAAGCCATGGCATTGGATGGGAAAGGGGTGTTCTAGCTGAAGCCTTGTGTCTTGGATGCAAAAAAATCAATGGTTTCTCGATCTGAGTCTCAAATTCAATTTTATGGCTATTTTTAACTCGCATCCAAGAGCCATTCAAGGACACATGTTTGGTCTAGGAACCTACATTTAAAATTGAGAAGCATAATCAAGTTCTACAACTTATAGCAGATGTGTTTAGGCCCGGTGGATGTCATGAAGACATCCACCTTCTCTTGGGGAAGATTATTTTGAATTTAACCCCCCAAAACAAAAATTGCATTGGGTCTCTTTGAACAAAACCCTAGCTTCTCAAATCGCCAGGTAAAAAAGGTTTCAGGCCATGGTAGTAGATGGGAGAGGGATATCCTAGCTGAAGCCTTGTGTATTGGACCCAACGAAATGGAAAATTTATCGATATGAGTTCTAGATTGCATTCTATGGTGAGTTTTCACTCTCATCCAAGAGTCATTTAGGGACACATGTCATTTAGGGACACTCTCATCACTCTATGTCAATGTAGTTGTACTAGTAGGAAAGGTAACACACATAAGATTTCCTTCAATATGAAATGTTGTCATAAATGACCTTGTTATTGTGCTAGAAGGAACGTTAACTTGTGTTACAATTCCATCATGGTATAATTTATTAGATGGCCATGTGGTTGTACCACTAAGGAAGCTAACATGTGCTAACTTCCATTCACCATGCAATGTTGTTGGTAGAAATTCCCTTGTGTTTGTGCTAGAAGGAACACAAAAATATAACATGCATTAGCTTTCCTTTACTATGCAATGTTTTGTAAGAATATTCCTTATGCTTGTTCTAGAAGGAAAGCTAACATGCGTTAGATTTCCTTCATGACACAATGAATTTTATGGTAATGTAGTTGTACAAGTAGAAAAACTAACACGCATTAGCTTTCATTCACCATGCAATGTTGTTAGAAATTCCCTTGTGTTTGTTAGAAGGAAAGCTAACATGTGTTAGCTTTCCTTCATTGTGCAATGTTGTTGTAAGAAGCCATTATGTTTATGCTAGAAGAAAATCTAACATGTGTTAGATTTCCTTCATGGTGCAACGTATTTTATGGAAATGTGTTTGTACTGGTAGGAAAGCTAACACCCATTAGCTTTCATTCACCATGCAATGTTGTTATTATAAAGTCCCTTGTGCTTGTGCTAGAAGGAAATGTAACATGTCTTAGCTTTCTTTCATAGTGCAATATTGTTGTAAGAAATTCCTTTATTCTTGTGTTAAAGGAAAGCTAACATGTGCTATAATTTCTTCACAGTGCAATGCATTTGATGGAAATTTGATTGTAATGGTAGGAAATCTAACACACGTTAGATTTCATTCACCATATAATTTTCTTATTAGAAATTCCCTTGTGCTTGTGCTAGGAGTAAAATATTGAACTCTTCAGAGAAAATATTGAAATTCCCTTGTACTTGTGCTAGAAGGAAAGCTAACATGTCTTCATGGTACAATGTATTTTATAACAATGTAGTTGTATAAGTAGAAAAGATAACATGTGTTAGATTTCATTCACCATGCAATGTTGTTAGAAACACCCTTGTGCTTGTTAGAAGGAAAGCTAAGAAACCCTTAATTGTGTAATGTTGTTGTAAGAAACCTTTGTGCTTGTGCTAGAAGGAAAGCTTACATGCGTTAGATGAACTTCATGGAGAAACATATTTGATGGAAATGTGTTTGTATCGGTAGTAAATATAGCACACGTTAGATTTCTTTCACCATGTAATGTTGTTGTAAGAAATGCCCCTGAGCTTATGCTATAAGGAAAACTAACATGTGTTGCACTAGATTTCATTCACCATGCAATGTTGTTAGAAACACCCTTGTGCTTGTTAGAAGGAAAGCTAAGAAACCCTTAATTGTGTAATGTTGTTGTAAGAAACCTTTGTGCTTGTGCTAGAAGGAAAGCTTACATGCGTTAGATGTCCTTCATGGAGAAACATATTTGATGGAAATGTGTTTGTATCGGTAGTAAATATAGCACACGTTAGCTTTCTTTCGCCATGTAATGTTGTTGTAAGCCCGAGTTTATGCTAGAAGGAAAACTAACATGTGTTAGAATTCCTTCGTGGTGCAATGCATTTGATTGTAATGTGGTTGTACTGGTAGGGAAATTAACATGCATTATCTTTAATTCACCATGCAACCTTGTTGTTAGAAATTCCTTTGTTCTTGTGCTAGAAGAAATTTAACATGTGTTAGCTTTCCTTCACTTTGTAATATTGTTGTAAGAAATGCCTTTATGCTTGTGTTAGAAGGAAAACTAACATACATTATAATTTCTTCATGGTGCAATGTATTTGATGGCAATGTGGTTGTATCAGTAGGAAATATAACACATGTTTGATTTCATTCACCATGCAATGTTCTTATTATAAATTCCCTTATGCTTGTGCTAGGATTAAAATATTGAAATGCCCTTGTACTTGTGCTAGGATGAAATATAACATGTGTTAGCTTTTCTTCATAGCACAATGTAGTTTATGGCAATGTAGTTGTACAAGTATAAAAGCTAACATGCATTAGCTTTCATTCACCATGAAATGTTGTTAGAAATTCCCTTGTGTTTGTTAGAAGGAAAGTTAAGAAACCCTTAATTGTGTAATGTTGTTGTAGGAAACTTTTGTGCTTGTGCTAAAAGGATAGCAAACATTTGTTAGATTTCCTTCATGGAGAAATGTATTTGATGGAAATGTGTTTCTACTGGTAGGAAATATCACATGTGTTAGCTTTCATTCACCATGTAATGTTGTTGTTAGAAATTTCCTTATGCTTGTGCTTGAAGGAAAGTTAAAATGTGTTAGCTTTTCTTCACTGTGCAATGTTGTTGTAAGAAATGTATTTATGCTTGTGTTAGAAGGAAAGCTAACATGCGTTAGAATTTATCCATGGTGCAATGTATTTGATGGCAATGTGGTTGTACCGGTAGGAAATCTAACACACGTTAGCTTCAATTTTCCATGCAATGTTCTTATTAGAAATTCCCTTATGCTAGGAGTAAAAAATGGAACTCTTCAGAGAAAATATTGAAATGCCCTTGTACTTGTGCTAGAAGGAAAGGTAACATGTGTTAGTTTTCCTTCAGGGCATAATGTATTTTATGGAAATGTATTTATACAAGTAACAAAGATAACACATGTTAGCTTTCATTCACCATGCAATGTTGTTATAAAATTCCCTTGTGCTTGTTAGAAGGAAAGCTAAGAAACCCTTAATTGTGAAATGTTGTTGTAAGAAACCTTTGTGCTTGTGTAAGAAGGAAAGCTAACATGTGTTAGCTTTCATTCACCATTTGAATGTTGTTGTTAGAAATTCTCTTGTGTTTGTGCTAGAAGGAAAGTTAACATGTGTTAGCTTTCCTTCATTGTGCAATGTTTTGTAAGAAATGCCTTTATGCTTGTGTTAGAAGGAAAGCTAACATTCATTAGAATTTATTCATGATGCAATGTATTTGATGGTAATGTGGTTGTAATGGTAGGAAATCTAACACACATTAGCTTTAATTCACCATGCAATGTTGTTATTAGAAATGCTCTTGTGCCTGTGCTAGGAGTAAAATATTGAACACTTCAGAGAAAATATTGAGATTCCCTTGTACTTGTGCTAGAAGTAAAGCTAACATGCGTTAGATTTCCTTCATGGCACAATGTATTTTATGGAAACATAGTTCGACAAGTAGTAAATATAACATGTGCTATCTTTCATTCACCATAAAATGTTGTTAGAAATTCCCTTGTTCTTTTTAGAAGAAAAGATAAGAAACCCTTAATTGTATAATGTTTTTGTAAGAAACCTTTGTGCTTGTGCTAGAAGGAAATATAACATGTGGAAATTGTTAGATTTCCATCATGGAGAAATGTATTTGATGGAAATGTGTTTGTACCGATAGGAAATATAACTCACGTTATATTTCATTCACCATGCAATGTTGTTGTTATAAATTCCCTTGTGCTTGTGCTAGAAGGAAAGTTGGCCCGTGTTAGCTTTCCGTCACGTGTTAAGAGTAAAATATTGAACTCTTCAAATAAAATAGAACAATCACTGATATCAACTAGTGTACCATTGATATGATCTTTCCTAAGCCCATTTTTAATTGGAAACCAAATGTGAAGGCTTTGATAAATGAAGTTTTTTGTCTACAGATCATTTTGAATTTATAAATCTACATACATTTCCCAGAAGCTACTACAACGTTTGCACCAAATTCTAGTGACTATTGTAACTAAGCCATTGCCTTGATATAAGTTAGATAGAGATTCTTTCTTTAATAGAGAATACATATTTACCATTTTTCCATGTCCAATCCATCCACATAGGATTACAACTAATGATGACTTACATAATATTTTCTTAACTTTTATTCTATTCTGAATTTTGAGCTAGGACTTTATTAGGATCCCATTATACATGGTTTGGATATATCGATTTTCTATATCCCTTGAAGAATTTCAAATTGACAATGATCAATACTAGGGCTAAAACATAAATAGAGTAGAGCTCAAGCATGGGATGTGGTTTCATCAAATTATGTGGTCTCATTGAACAAAACCCTAGGTTCTTAGATCACCAAGTAAGGCAATCTTTGAGCCATGGAATTGGATAGCCAAGGGGTGTTCTAGTTGAAGCCCCTGCATTGGGTTGAGTCCCCAATTGAATTTTATGGTGAGGGGTGTCCTAGATTGATTTACCTAGCTTGAAATTACCTTGTTCTTGTGTTAGAAGGAAAACTAACACGTGTTAGATTTTCTTCACTATGCAATGTTGTTGTAAGAAATGACTATGTGCTTGTGATAGAAGGAAAGCTAACATGCATTAGAATTTTTGCATGGTGCAATGTATTTAATTGAAATGTGGTTGTACTAGTAGCAAAGCTAACTTGTGTTAGCTTTCATTCACCATGCAATGTTGTTGTTGGAAATACCCTTGTGCTTGTGCTAGAAGGAGAGCTAACATGCATTAGATTTCTTTCACTGAGCAGTGTTGTTGTAATAAATGCCCTTATGCTTATGCTAGAAAGAAATATAACATGCGTTAGATTTTCTACATGGTGCAATGTATTTGATGGAAATGTAGTTGTACCGGTAGGAAAGATAACATGCATTAGCTTTCATTCACCATGAAATGTTGTTGTTAGAAATGCCCTTGCTCTTGTGTTAGAAGGAAAGCTAACATGCATTAGCTTTCCTTCATTGTACAATTTTGTGACAAGAAATGCCTTTGTGCTTGTGCAAAAAGGAAACCTAACATGTGTTAGAATTCCTTTATGGTGCAATGTATTTGATGGAAATGTGGTTGTATCGGTAGGAAATCTAACATGCGCTAGCTTTCATTCACCTTGAAATGTTGTTGTTAGAAATTCCCATATGTTTCTAGTAGAAGGAACACATAAAGCTAACATGCATTAGCTTTTTTCACTGTGCAATGTTGTAAGAAATTCCCTTAGGCTTGTGTTAGAAAGAAAGATAACATGTGTTATATTTCCTTCATGGAACAATGTATTTTATGACAATGTAGTTGTACCAGTAGAAAAGGTAACACACGTTAGCTTTCATCCACCATGGAATGGTTTTAGAAACATCCTTGTGCTTGTTAGAAGGAAAGCTAACATGTGTTAGCTTTCCTTCATTGTGGAATGTTGTTGTAAGAAATGCCCTTGTGCATGTGCTAGAATTAAAGGTAACATGTGTTAGATTTCCTTCATAGTGAAATGTATTTGATGACAATGTGGTTGTACCAGTAGGGAAGCTAACACACATTAGCTTTCATTCCCATACAATGTTGTTGTTAGAAATTCCCTTGTGCTTGTCCTAGAAGGAAAGTTAACATGTGTTAGCTTTCCTTAATTGTGCAATGTTGTTGTAACAAATGCCCGTATGCTTGTGTTAGAAGGAAAGCTAACATGCGTTAGAATTCCTTCATGGTGCAATGCATTTGATTGCAATGTGGTTGTAGCGTTAGTGAAGCTAGCATGTGTTAGCTTTCATTCACCATGCAATGTTGTTATTAGAAATTCCCTTGTGCTTCTGCTAGAAGGAAAAGTAACATGTGTCAAATTTCCTTCACTGTGCAATGTTGTTTTAAAAAATCCTCTTGTGCTTGCGCTAGAAGGGAAGCTAACATGCATTAGAATTCCTTCAAGGTGTAATGTATTTGATTTTAATGTGGTAGTACCTGTAGGAAAGTTAATTTCATACGTTAGCTTTCATTCACCATGCAATGTTGTTGTTAGAAATGGCCTTGTGCTTATGCTAGAAAGAAATTTAGCATGTGTTAGCTTTATTTCACTATGTAATGTTGTTGTAATAAATTCCCTTATGCTTATGTTAGAAGGAAAGCTAACAGGTGTTAGAATTCCTCTATGGTGCAATGTATTTGATGGAAATTTGGTTGTACTGGTAGAAAATGCTAACACACCTTAGCTTTCATTCACCTTGCAATGTTGTTGCTAGAAATGCCCTTGTGCTTGTGGTAGGAGTAAAATACTGAACTCTTCAGAGATAATAGAGAATCCATTGATATCAACTAATGTACCACATATATGAGCTTTCATAAGCCCATTTTCAACTAGAAACAAAATATGACGACTTTGATAAAGGGGGTTTTTATTTGTAAAGCATTTGGAATTTAGAAATCTATATACATTCCCCAAAAGCTACTACAACTTCTGCACCAAGTTCTAATGAGTATTGTAACTAAGCCATAGCCTTGCTATAAGGTATCTAGAGATTCTTCCTTTAATAGAGAATACATATTTACCATTTTTCCATGTCCAATCCATCCACGAAGGATTAAAACCAATGGTGACTTGCATAATATTTTCTTATCTTTTCTTTTAGTTTGAATTCTAAGCTAGGATTGTATTAGGACCCCATTATACCTTGTTGTTTTTATTGAAGAATATCTATGGATTTTTGTGCCAAATACATTGTTTCGATATATCAATTTTGAATATCCCTTGAGGAATTTCAAATTGTCAATGATCAATACTAGGAATAAAACATAAATAGAGTAGAGATCAAGCACATGATGTGGTTTCATCGAATTATGTGGTGTTATTGAACAAAACCCTAACTTCTTATATCTCCAAGTAAGGTAAGCTTTGAGCCATGGAATTATATGGGAAAGGGGTGTTATAGTAGAATCCCCTACATCAGATAAAACATAATCGATGGTTTGTTGATATGAGTCCCGAATTGAATTTTATGTGAGTTTTCACTCGCATCCAAGAGTCATTCAGGGACACATGTTGACTTGACCCAGGGGACTAGATCTAGAACAGAGAAGTAGAATCAAGGTTCACAACTTTGAGGAGGTGTGTATAGGATTCATGGATGTCATGAAGCATTCCACCTACTATTGGGGAAAAGTTTTTTGAATTTGACCTCCCAATGCAAATTCTTTGCATTAGGTCTCATAGAACAAAACACTAGCTTCTCAAATTGACAAGTAAAGCAAGCTTCAGGACATTGAATTGAATGGGAAAGAGGTGCCCTAACTTTATTTACCTAGCATGAAATGCCATTGTTCTTGTACTATAAGGAAAGATAAAGTGTGTTAGATTTCCTTCACTATGCAATGCTGTTGTAAGAAATTTGATTGTTCTTGTGGTAGAAGGAAAGCTAACATGCGTTAAAATTCCTTCATGGTGCAATGCATTTGATTGCAATGTGGTTGTACTGGTAGGTAATCTAACACATGTTAACTTTCATTCACCATGCAATGTTGTTGTTAGAAATTCCCTTATGCTTTTTCTAGAAGGTTCCTTCACTGAGCAATGTTGTTGTAAGAAATTCCCTTATGCTTGTGCTAGAAGGAAATCTAACATGCATTAGATTTTATTTATGGTGCAATGTATTTGATGAAAATGTAGGTGTACCAGTAGGAAAGCTAACACGCATTAGCTTTCATTCACCACACAATGTTGTTGTTAGAAATTACCTTGTGCTTGTGTTAGAAGGAAAGTTAACATGTGTTAGCTTTTCTTCACTTTGCAATGTTGTTGTAAAAAATTCCCTTTTGCTTGTGCTATAAGGAAATCTAACATGTGTTAGAATTCCTTCACGGTGTAATGTATTTGATGACAATATGGTTGTACCAGTAAGAATGCTAACATGCTCTATATTTTATTCACCATGTAATGTTATTGTTAGAAATGCCCTTGTGTTTGTGCTAGAAGGAACACATAAAGCTAACATGCATTAGCTTTCCTTAACTATGCAATGTTGTTGTAATAAATTCCTTTATCCTCATGATAGAAGGAAAGCTAACTTGCATTATATTTCCTTCATGGCACAATGTATTTTATGGCGATGTAGTTTTTCCATTAGCAAAGCTAACAGACATTAGCTTTCATTCACCATGAAATGTTGTTTGAAATGCCTTTGTGCTTGTTACAAGGAAAGATAACATGCATTAACTTTCCTTCATTATGCAATGTTGTTGTAAGCACCCTTGTGCTTGTTCTAGAAAGAAATATAACATGTGTTAGATTAATTTCATGGTGCAACGTATTTGATGTCAATGTGGTTGTACCAGTAGGAAATTTAACATGCATTATCTTTCATTCACCACCCAATGTTGTTTTTAGAAATTCCCTTGGGATTGTGCTGAAATGAAAGTTAACATGTGTTAGATTTCTTTAACTATGCAATGTTGTTGTAAGAAATATCGTTATGCTTGTGTGTGATTGTGTTAGAAGGAAAGCTAGCATGGATTATAATTCATTCATGGTGCAATGTGTTTCATGGAAATGTGGTTGTACGGGTAGGAAATCTAACACATGTTAGGTTTCATTCACCATGCAATGTTGTTGTTAGAAATTCCCTTGTGCTTGTGCTAGAAGTAAAATATTGAACTCCTCAAAGAAAATAGAACATTCACTGATATCAACTAGTGTTCCATTGATCTGAGCTTTCCTAAGCTTTTTTCAACTGGAAATCAAGTATGAAGGATTTTATAAAGGATATTTTTTTGTTGGCAGAGCATTTTGAATTTACAAATCAACATACATTTCCAAGAAGCTACTACAACTTCTACACCAAGTTCGATTGACTTTTGTAACTAAACGATAGCCTTTCTATAAGGTAGCTGAAGATTCCTCCTTTAATAGAGAAGAAATATTTAACCTTTTCCATTTCCAATCCATCCACAAAGTATTACAACTAATGGGGACTTACATAATATTTTCTAATCTTTTCTTTTAGTCTGAATTTTGAGCTAGGACTATATTAGGATCCCATTACACCTTGTTGTTTTTGTTGAAGAATATTTGTGGATTTTGTGCCAAATACATGGTTTGGATATATAAATTTTTGTATCCCTTGATTAATTTCAAATTGAGAGTTATTATACTAGGAATTATACATAAATATAGGACAGATTAAGCAGGAGATGTAGTCTCATCAAATTATGATATTTTATTGTTCCATGATTTCATGAGTTTTAGTTGAGCGTAAAGGATGATATTGGTTGGCCCTAGCAAGATTCATGAGAAGAAAATATATGTTTGGATATTCTTGAATTTACACATTATAGCAAAATTGTTTATCTTAATTCTTCATACATAGATCAATGATCTAGAGATGCTAACACTAAAGGCTTTCAGACTCACACAAACTACAAATATTGTTTTATACAATCATATAGTATCTATTAATATAGCAATTCACCTTGGAGTCATGTCCAAAATAAAATCCTACCTATATTCCACCCACAATTATTGAGAATTGTTGATCAAAGAAATGTGTGATCATTTCCTTAAAGGTATTTTGAGAAAGTAGCCAAATGTGTAGAAAATCTTTGAACCAAAAAAATTACATGTTGAATGGATTCACCAAAAACCATTTTTATTGGAGCTTGAAGAGCATAGTAGCATATTGAATGAATGAAGGATTAAAGAATTGAATGAAATACTAATGAGTACATAGGCATGATTCATTTTGTCACGTCCCCATGCCTCCGACCGGCAAAGAGGACGCAACTAAGAGCTTAATTCGACCGGGTGAACCGCCCATGAACATGTACAGGCTAAAAATTTCATAAAACAAAATGTTGAAAGAGAGAATGCATTGCAGTATAACATTCCTAAATGCAATTCATTTAACATACGCAACTACAATTGTAGATTATGCACAGCCATGATTAATTATCCTTGCACAGCGGAATCAACATGCATTTAGGCAAGCATTCTTCAACATGTTCATTATTTTCATTAATAGAAATATAGTTGCAGAGGTAAAATACACAAGATCACTTATCTTATGAACGCTTTGCTCCGCAACCAGCTACATCGCTGCAACGTTCCACCCAACCATAGGCCAGCGTGCTCCTTAATCTCTCAGCAGTGCTGCCACCCCCGAGCTGGGCATGATTCTCCAAGGAATAAGGGAACTAGCAGGCTTACACATAGCCAGGATACACAAAACACATAGCCAAGCCAACCAAGTTGGGTTTATCAGGCCATTAAGGAGCTGAAGAAGGAAATTGCTAAGCTGGTGAGCTTCTTACAGAGCCAAGAACACCCACACCAAAACTAGCCTGACCTCTAAGACACCCATCCACACCCAACACAAGGAATCAGTCCCTTCTCTGCTACACAGTCCCTCAAGCCCTGCATTCCCTACCAGTGCTATTCAGGGGTGATGGAGAAGAAGGCCATCCCTCTAGTTTTGTCTGTGTGGTCTCTAGCACCAGGTTTATCAAGCAACCAAGCAAAAATCCTTACTCCTCACACAGTCCAAAGACTAACCATTGCATTCAGGCAATCAATTTAGCTAACACAGCTTGAACAGTAAAAACGAATTACACAGCCCCATACGTAACAGCAAAATGACTCACAACATGGGGGAAAACACACAGTCCTGAAGCTTATCAGGGAAACCAAATCACAGCAGGGAAAAACGTCCCAAATAGCCAGTGCATGAGACCCAAAAGTCAGTGAGACAGCCAAAAACGTGAATGGCTCTTCACAGCCATGGTAAAAAAAAAAACACATGAAATCACAAAAACGTGAATGGAAAATGCACCAGCAGCTCCAAAAACGTGAGGAAGAAAACCCAGGCCCTGGCATTACAAAAACGACCTCCAATCCATGGGAAAAATGAAGCCAACAGCCAAAACGTGGGATCCAAACACACAGGAAAAACTCCAGCTGCTTCCAAAACGTGAGAAAACTGAAAAACGTCAATGCATAGCAGAATGGCATACGTTTTTGGGCATTTTTCTTGCCAAGGAAGTCAGAACACGTTTTTCAAAA
>LPNX011048925.1:1653976-1690030 GCA_001517045.1 Pseudotsuga menziesii
ATTTCCTCCAAAATTTGAGCTGCATACAACTGGAAACCCTTCCTACAGAACTTGTTTAACTGCATTGCTGAAACTTGCCGTACTGAAATCACCTTTGGAATACCTTTCACAACTACTAGGTTCCCTTCTTCATTCATACATTCAAAAGTCTTATTGTAGCAATCAAGCTTCACCCTGTGAGCTTCTAACCAATCCATTCCAATGAGGACATCATAGGAACCAAGCGGTAGAACATTCAGATCTACACAAGTGGCTAATCCATTCATGACCAATGGACATTTCTTTATCATTTCACTAACCTTTCTCTTAGTTCCAGTGGCTAGCTGAACTAACCAAGACTTCCTATGCTTTACTTTCTTAAAAGCACACATATCCACTACTCTAGGAGTAACGTAACTGTGAGTAGAACCAGGGTCAATCAAAATAGAAACAGATTGCTCAGCAATCTTACCTGCTACTTCAACCACAGCTGACTGGTGATCTTCCTGACGGTCCTCCAGTGCTGCATAGATCCTGGGAACTGCCCTTGCTACTTGACCCACTGTTTCTACTTCTTGCACGTTATAGGCTGGTCTTGCACTCTCATTCTCGAGTGGACAATTTCTGCGCATGTGGGGTCCTCCACATTTCCAACATTGAAGTGGCCCTCTATTCTGTTGTGGATCTTTAGGCTTTTCTCCGGTCACTCCAACTGGCTTACTCGCAGCTTGAGATGGCTGCTTTTGCTGATTCCTGAAGTTAGAAGGTTTAAAACCTTTCTTTCTCTGGTCAAACTTCTCGTTTTTCTTGTCCTTCCATGCCTTATGGTAATCTGGTTTACCTTTTCTTTGCTCATAGCAATACTTAGCCTTCCTTATTGCTTCTTCAAGAGTTTTAGGTTCATAAAACTCAATTCTATCTTTGTAAGACTGAGGTAATCCACTTAGAAAATGCTGGACCTTCACTTTTTCATCTCTGATGTATCGGACATACCTCAACAGCTCCAAAAACTTATTTGCATACTCTTCCATGGTCTTCTGTCCTAATCTCAACTCATGGAACTCCTTAATATTGTCATCATAATACCTATCAGAGAGGTATTTCTGCTTGAAATACTTCTTGAACTGCTTCCACTTGAGTCTCCTTTCACTGATTCTCTTCACTTGCTTGAAGTGTTCCCACCAAATGGATGCTCTTCCATTCAGATTGAATATGGCAACTCTTGCCTTCATGTTTCCCGAATAATCATGCACTTGAAAGTACTTCTTAATACCAAGAAGCCAAGCTTCAACCTCTTGTCCAGTCTTTATCTCACCATCAAACATAGGAGGTTTAGCTTTCTTCAATTCATCTTGAGAGCGATTCCTGTGGTGTCTCTTCCTTTTCCTTTTATGGGAAGAAGAACTTGAATCCCCACTAGATTCTTCAGAATCAGATGACCCACTAGGATTCCTTCTCCTTCTCCTAGTACTGCTCTTACTGCCTTCTGGCTTTGCTGTATCTCGTCCAGAATCTATCTTCTTATGCAAGTCTGTCAAACTCTGCAACATTGCAGCATTCAACTGATGCTGCTCTTCTTGGGCTTTGATCAAGCTTCTCATAGTGGCTGCAACATCTGGCGGTGTTTCTTGGAATATCCTTCCATTAGACTCAATGTCATCATTTCGATTACGGGCATTTTCTCCCATGGAATCTCGGGCATGCTCATCAGAATCCCGAGCATCATACCCATCATGGGTTCTCATACTGAACTGCAACTTACTTACCAGACTGCACTACCTGGAATACTGCCCTGGAAGGTGACTATGTCTCTGCAAACGTGTTAATAACAACACAATTGTTAGATGTATAATATTGCTACAAATAAACATTACTTACCTTCGCCTGGAATAATCATAAAATAACAAATTTGCTCAACATAGAATTTTCTTCCTCAAGGAGTGACTTTCTGAGGGGGACGACGGGGGTCAAGGGGGCTTGCCCTCTTGTGGCTTCCAACGCCCTCGTTTTTTTTTTTTGTAAATTGTTGTTTTTCGCGCAATTTGGCGCATTAGATCACTGCCAATTTTCTCATTTCAGCCCTGAAATTCCCTGAGAAACAGCTGAAAAATCCTTCTGAAATTAGTTGAAATCGACCCCCAAAACTATCCTGCCTTCCGCAGTATCGGCTCTCGGAAGCATCAGCACACCCGCTGAATCGGCTCCTCCACCATTCTCCCTTCCGCCGAATCGACCCTTCCACCATTCTTCCTTCTGCCAAATCGGCTCCGGTTCCATTCTCTCCTCCGCCGAATCGGCTTTCGGCTGTATCCCTGATCGGTGGTCGGAAGCCTTTTGGAATCGAGTGGTTTGTTCATCTTCACAGCCGCAATGGCGGCTCCCCCGGAAGTTCCATCCTTCCGTAACGGCAGCTCGCGGAACGTTTTCCCCTCCGATCGGCACGCTTTCTCTCTTGCGGCGTCGGCAGTCCTTTTTGATCGGCCGACAGATGTCTTCCGCTTCCGCAACGGCGGCTCGCAAAAAGCTTCAAACCTTCCGACTTGGAACTTATGTCGGACGTCGGCTGACTCTTCAATCGGAAGCCACATCAATTCGCCGTCTGCAACGTCGGGCGGGAGACCTTACCAATACGTCCGCTACGGCAGACGCTCACTTTGCCGGCTCTTCCGATCGGCGCTTAGAACCACATCGGACGTCGGCGGAATCTCGGAACATCGGACGTCGGACCATTCTCCCTTCCGATCGTTCCGACACTTAGCCGAATTTTTTGATCTTTCTTTTACTGTGTCGGCGATCGGGTGACTTTACGATCGGCTCCAGAATCACTTTGTCGTCCGCAACGACGGATGGAAAGATTGTAAAACCCTCCGCAACGGCGGACGAGGACTTCTCCAACCCCTCCGATTGGTGAACAAACTCTGAGCCTTAACCCCTTTAACGTGTCGGCGATCGGAGGTCTTTTCGATCAGAAGCAGGATTATTTCGCCGCCCGCAACGACGGATGAAGGAATTTACGAATCCTTCCACAACAGCGGACGGGAACTTCATGAATCCCTCCGACTGGTCACACTTAAACAGAAATTTTCCCAATTTCAAATTTTTCAGTCTTCCACATTCAGACTTCTGCTGGGCAGGATGAAATGTAACCCCTGTTACTGCATCTTGGCGGCTCATGCAGGCCCATGCTGCAACTCAGAGCTCTGATACCATATTGTCATGTCCCCATGCCTCCGACCGGCAAAGAGGACACGACTAAGAGCTTAATTCGACCGGGTGAACCACCCATGAACATGTACAGGATAAAAATTTCATAAAACAAAATGCTGAAAGAGAGAATGCATTGCAGTATAACATTCCTAAATGCAATTCATTTAACATACGCAACTACAATTGTAGATTATGCACAGCTATGATTAATTATCCTTGCACAACGGAATCAACATGCATTTAGGCAAGCATTCTTCAACATGTTCATTATTTTCATTAATAGAAATATAGTTGCAGAGGTAAAATACACAAGATCACTTATCTTATGAACGCTTTGCTCCGCAACCAGCTACATCGTTGCAACGTTCCACCCAACCATAGGCCAGCGTGCTCCTTAATCTCTCAGCAGTGCTGCCACCCCCGAGCTGGGCATGATTCTCCAAGGAATAAGGGAACTAGCAGGCTTACACATAGCCAGGATACACAAAACACATAGCCAAGCCAACCAAGTTGGGTTTATCAGGCCATTAAGGAGCTGAAGAAGGAAAGTGCTAAGCTGGTGAGCTCCTTACAGAGCCAAGAACACCCACACCAAAACTAGCCTGACCTCTAAGACACCCATCCACACCCAACACAAGGAATCAGTCCCTTCTCTGCTACACAGTCCCTCAGGCCCTGCATTCCCTTCCAGTGCTATTCAGGGGTGATGGAGAAGAAGGCTAGCCCTCTAGTTTTGTCTATGTGGTCTCTAGCACCAGGTTTATCAAGCAACTAAGCCAAAATCCTTACTCCTTACACAGTCCAAAGACTAACCATTGCATTCAGGCAATCAATTTAGCTAACACAGCTTGAACAGTAAAAATGAATTACACAGCCCCATACGTAATAGAAAAACGACTCACAACATGGGGGAAAACACACAGTCCTGAAGCTTATCAGGGAAACCAACTCACAGCAGGGAAAAACGTTCCAAATAGCCAGTGCGTGAGACCCAAAAGTTAGTGAGACAGCCAAAAACGTGAATGGCTCTTCACAGCCATGGTAAAAAAAAAACACATGAAATCACAAAAACGTGAATGGAAAATGCACCAGCAGCTCCAAAAACGTGAGGAAGACAACCCAGGCCCTGGCATTACAAAAACGACCTCCAATCCATGGGAAAAATGAAGCCAACAGCCAAAACGTGGGATCCAAACACACAGGAAAAACTCCAGCTGCTCCCAAAACATGAGAAAACTGAAAAACGTCAATGCATAGCAGAATGGCATACGTTTTTGGGCATTTTTCTTGCCAAGGAAGTCAGAACACGTTTTTCAAAAATGGGTCTCTGCCCAATTCGAATTTTGGTTGCCCATACTCTTCCCATTCCATGCAATAACTAACTCAACCACATTCTGGCAGAAATAAATGATTGGGGAAAAAGACAAGAAAGGCAGTTGACAGTTTGATGGGTTTTCTCATAGACATTTGGCTTCTCCCCATTGGCTAAGGATTGACAAATTCCCAACCCCACATCCGTATCCTTGGAAAAATCATGCCCCATTCGATTTGGTTGCCGCGACCGTAGCTGGTTGTGCTCATTTAATTAATTTTAGACGCATATTTACATAATGACAATCATCATATATGCTGCATGCCCCGATATACCATCGGTCACAATTTTAAATCCCAAAACATAGCATTACTGATCAATGGCGGGGTCTTGGCCTTTAACTCCACACCATGATCATTACAATATATATATATATATATATATATATATACGTCATATACATCTAATGTAACGGGGTCAAGACCGGGACGTGACACGTTTCTTCTTCAAATGTTGCTCACGTCTAATACATGAAAAATTCTACATTCAAAGTATTGAAAGTGTTAGTGATTGTCAAAGACGCATAGTGTGGTAGGTGGTATGACAACTAGTATTAGAGAAAAGAGAATATATTATAATGATGACTGACAACTTCACATTGACTGTCCTTTTTCATATAAACATGGTTAGTTTTTGTTGACGTAAAGTAAAACTGTTTCTTGTAAAGTGCAAGGTGGTATGTACATTGAGAATATATTGGAGTTCCTAAGATAAATTAGTAGTGTTAGAGTTGCAATAAGAGTTAGAAAAATGATGGATCTAAAGGCCAATAACCAAGTGAGTCAGATAAATCAATTTCTACTACATCACAATTGCATTTGTTTTGTAGGGTTTTAATGGGGCAATATAACACCAAAGGGAGTCTGCAGCCTATTGGAAATCAAATCATACCTTTTATACAATTCAATTATCTCTAATTTGATTCCTTACTAAAGTACAATACTGGTCTAACCATTCCTTATTTCCTTGCATGTAGGTGATATTATTTAAATTCCCTAGGATAAAGTGTTTTTGATGATCATAAGGATGATGGCATTACACCTATTTGTTAATAAGATCAATGGATACAACCCTGAGGGAATTAGTGACCTACCTAGATTAAATACTTTTGCTATATGGAACAATTCCTTCATATGAAGCCTTCATCTATTGCTGGGAATAAATTGTAGGCTAGAATGGTTGTATGCATCTTTTAATAAATTAAGAGAACCAATCCCTACTAACTCGTGTAAAGAAAACAAGTTAACCATACTTAATATTTTTCCAACTAGTTCACTGGAGAAACACCATATAGTCTTAAAAATTGCCCCACTTTGAACATAACCTACATTCAACAAAATAGTCTTACTGGCCATATTCCTTTCAAAATTGGAAAGCTAAAAATTTTGTCCTATGTAGAATTATCAAGGAACAATTTCAATGGAAATTTTCCTTACGATCTCTGTAATGCACCTAGATTGGAGTACCTCAATCTATATTATAATTCCCTTGAAGGAAATCTTTGGAAAATATCTACAAATATTTTCAATGACTTTTGTAAATTTATTAGGAAATCTTCCTTCCTTTGAAAATTGCAATTCTTTATACAAATTTGAATTATGGGGAAATAGGATTTCTAGTAGCATCCCCCAAAACATTGACAAATGTCAAAATCTCTTGTACTTTGAATTGAGCCAAAATGAGATGATTGGAGTGAGAACCCTTTCTCGTCCTTGTTTGTGTACAGAACACTAGTTGGGAGTATGGACACTTATTACCCTTATATTTTCTTGTTTGAACGTGTATTAGAAATTTCCAGGAATCAATCAGTAGTAGAACTAAATGAGTTGTATTTTTGGCATAATTTATTACACTAGTGGATACTGGAAATGTAAATTGATACCATGGTTCACCTTTACTACTTGCATTCCTTCAGCTATTAATATTCTAGTAGAATAAGGGGAAAACAAGAGAGTTTGTCTATAGATTGTTTTATGTGTTCATAAACCTTTTTGTAGACAAATAAAGTTGATAGTGTTTTTATGGGACCAAGATATACATCATTGTTTTTGTGCTTTGAAAAGGAAACTTTAGTGTGAAATAATTTAACTTCCCATTTGATTTGATTTATTTTACTCTAATGAGGATGAGGCACATATTTTCCATGATACACTAGGCCTTAGTTGGTTTTGTAAAATGCTACTTGCAATACTCTGGGAGAATTATGCTAGGAAATGGCCTCAAGTCTCGGGTAGGAAATTGTATGTCACATGCAAAAGAAGTATTTAAACTATTGATTGAGAATATGTGATGAGAATCAACAAATTGTTTTTTATTTCGATGTTGATAGAATATATGCAAATATTCAAAGGGAGTTCTAGAAGGAACAAATAACATGATACAACTATATTTGAGTTGTTTGTAAAGAGGAAGAAAACACTAGACAATTAAAATCAAAGGTAATAGATCCTTAGTAGTGTTCATTGTCATCCATGGAAATTGCTAGGGAAACGAGAAAAAGTGATAACTAACAAAAATTCATTTAGTGATTCAAGGGAAGGGATGGTTATCATGACGATAATAGAACCTATAATAGAAAAATTGTTAGTGATAAAGAAAATTCAACATTAAATTGAACATGAAAATGTATTGAATGTAACATATAATGGAATTAGACCTTTTAAACAATAAGTTGATGGATGTGTTGAAAATGAACTACTTTGGTTATAAAGACAAGAATTTGCATATACAACATTTCTTAGTTTCTCACCAAGACCTTTGCACTTTCACTAAATGAGCATATAAATACAAATGGACATCAGGATTTCCATACTATTAAAACTATTATAGTTTTGGAGATGCAAATTTCACATATAGCATTGTTTATTTAATAAAACCTATGCACTTTCACTAAATGAGCACACAAACACACATAGACAGATCATGGGATCCATACTAACAACATTTAGAAGGGGTCTCCTCTAGAGGCAGAAGCCAATAATGTTCTAAAAAAATATTTGAAAAGTTAGTGAATCTCTTTCCATAGTTGAGAAAAACTTCACCAAAAAATAAAAAAACTTCAAAGCCAAAGAAAAACTATTACCTAGAAAAAACCAAAGTGAATGGTGAGGAAAACACAGAGGAGGGGTTTTTTCCCCTACAACCAATCCTTAGTTTCCTCAATTCAAGCACCCTTTCTCCTTGTTTTTAAACACAACTAGGAGTATTTACAATGAGCTCCCTCTCTATTTTTCTTGTATTATCATGTATTGGAAATAGAACAAGATGGAACATATTTTTTTGGTAAAATTTATTGCACTTGTGGCTGCTAGTACCGTACATAGATACCATGTTTCACCTTTACTATTTGAATTCCTTAGGCTATTAACAATCTAGTATAACAAGGAAACAAACAAAGGATCGTATTTTCAATTTGTTTTTGGGTTTTTATAGAGGCTTTGTCATATCAATAAAGAGGAAAGTGATTTTTATGGGCCCAAGATAGACATACCTGTTTTGATATTTTGAAAATGAAAATTTAGTGTGCACTAATTCCACTTAGTTTTTCAACTTACAATTTGATTTGATTTATCTTACTTTAATGAGGACAAGGGAAAGACTTGTCAAGATACATTGGGACATAGTTCTATAAAATGCTACTTGCTATACTCCAAGGTAATTATGCTAGGAATTGGTCCTTTTGGTTTAGTTTTGGATATGAGATTGTATTCCTTGTGCCAAAGAAGTATTTAGACTATGCATTAAGAATCCTTTTATGAGATTCATCAAGCCACTTTTTATATTGATGTTGACACATCAAATAGAAATATTTATAAGGAGGTGACACAACTGTATTTTAGTTGTTGGCGAAGAGGAAGCAAGCATTGGACATAATTGAAAGAAAAAGGTGTTAGATCCTCAATGGTGGTAATTATAAACCATTTTAAATTTGTTATAAAACATGATATAACTCTGAAATGATGCCCCCTTTATTACTATTGTGAATGATGAGAATAGATTTCTACAATTATGTGCTTGAAATGGGTGATCCGCCCTTGTGACTCCATGCCAAGAAAGCATCAAGGAGTGCATCCAACCTCTTCCTAACTAGAGTGAACAAATAAATTGTTGATTCAAATTGTTTATTCTTTAAGTTTCTAAGTTTTGAATTTATATTTAAAAACTAGTCTTTCAAATCCCATTGACCCTTTTTATATTGCAACAATAAACTCTCTAGAATTTTAGTTTTGAGAGTGACTGTAAATGTCTAAAAAATGAGACTAGGATTTTATGTGAAGTACACTCTTACTCAACTCTTAGATATCATGATTTAGAGGAATGATACAATATATGTCAACAATCAATAACATCCATCACTATAGTTTTTACTTTTTTAGATGTAGGGACTTCACAATTCATATAGTTTGAACCAATATAAATAAGTGACTCTATATGATTCGATTTTGTACCCAACTAGAGGACATATTTTATTAACACTTGGTTAGAATGCTTCATGTTTGATCCTACACTACCTTCATTTGTTGTAAAAAGAGGCATTGACATGATTTTATAATTATTCTAATGTCTGTCATTATTGGAGACATGAGTAGGACTTTATGGACTGCACATCACCATTAAATGCAATATGTCACTTATGTTATGATAAATTCGAAAAGTGGACAAGCATTGGTTTGGCCTTAAACATTTATCTCATTATTGCAAACTATAATATATAAGTGTGAAAGATGGAGTGATCACCTGGTATTACAAAGGTCTAATCTAGGTGTTAACATAGCCTATGTGTTAACAAAATCCCTCTCCCATATTGCTTTAAAGGGTGCTAGCTCAATGGAAGTGTGCCTGCATTATGAGCAGGATGTTGGTGGTTTGATTCCTCTATGCCCTGCCCAAATTAACATGATATTGTACTTTATTTCTAAGAAGATGATCTTTAGGTTAATTTATTATAATGGAAATCCATTGGTCTTTATACATGTTTTATATATTGTCTCTAGGAAGAAAAAATTCTTAGACTTGGGCTAGAAATATTTGCATAGATTTACATTTTATAATGTCTCTAGGGATATTTTTTTGGTATTTAGAGTTTGACAAACATGTTCTAAACTTTATAATTCTTAATTTCCAAATTCTCCATCTTATTTAACTAAAGTAGGATTGGTGTAACCTCTTTCATTGACATGTCACTGATGTTCACATAATGTTTGGCATGATAATGATGCCAAGCCTGTGACCATAACTGCCTCCTCATTGACATGGGTATAATTATAACAATAGTAGTAAAAAAGTTGTGACTTCTTTTAGCAATTACAACTGCATTTGTAACAATCATCTTTCTTCTAATGATGTTCGTAATAGTCCGTTAACGAGAGCAATGTGAATTATGTAATTGGAGAAAATAATGACTGTATAGGAAGACAAGAACAACAACTTTCATTGTCATAGCTTATCAATGTGTGCAATCGTTTCAACTTATTAATGATGTTCAACATATGATTCTATGTGATCTAAATATTTTTTTTGAGTTTGATTATGTTTGAACAAAATGCAAGATTCTTTGTTCTATTTGGTTGGATACATATATTCCATCCTAGGTGATGCAAAGTTGATCCAACTCATCTCTCTGTTTGGAAATTTTCCCTCTAAAAATTGCCTTTGCAAAACAATATATGATACATAATTGATTAGCTTCTAATATTTTCTTGGACATTTTTTCTCCAAAATTCTCCTATATATATGTGGATCAAACCTTCATTAACCAAACTAACAATGATCATAACTTAGCTATTCCAATAGGAGCTTGCTACACTCAAAGCTCAAAAATGAGACAAAAGGAAAGCACAAAGTTTTATAGTTTCTTTTTCATTATTATCAAACTACTTTAATTTGTTTAAATTCATTGACTTTAGATAATAAATGATAGTTTTTAAGATCGCTCTGATAAACTTTTTTCTTATAATTTTAGAAATACAAAAACCATGAATTTATATTCAAGAGAAAACATTAGCGAGTAACCTTTAAAATTAACTATAAAAGTATCTCAAATTAAGTGTATGCCAAAGTTCTCTGAAAACTTTAGATGTTACTTTAGTTTTTGGATCCATATTAGTTGTTCTTAATTTTCCTATTAAAAGAATTGTGAAACTGTACTTTAGAATCATTAGGTATATCGATACTATTGTATTTGATATATTTAACTTTAACAAGTCCTTTCCATTTCATATATAGTTATTGGATCTTGTAAAAAAAATATGGACATCTACAACCTACAATTTATTCTACTGTAGAAGTTAAAATTTATAGATTTAATGAGTATATTAAAGATTTACAAAAACATCAATGTTAGTGAAGTCTCATAATAGAATTTCTTCCGTTTGTGCTATCTTATTTTCTTATATAACATTATTTAATATTGTAAATCTTTCTACTACTTTGGTCACTTCAAATATAGATAGAGAACATCTTGCAATAAAGCATGCAATTATGTGTGCAACTTCATTGGATTATTCCAATATAATATATCTCAATGTCTAAATGATCTTAACATTCCACAAATTAGGGATATTCATAGATTCATCATGATTTAAGGCCTACCCATATAGTTCTAATTGAGATGTAATATTTCATTTTGAATACTTGAATAATAAAGTTTAAATTGAAGTCATAAAAAATATTAATTGAGGAAATAGTTCCCTCGATTAATATTTTTAAAATTTAATGGAATATTTCTTCGAGTTATTTTTTCCAGATTTAATGGAATATATTATTTAAAGATTTACAAAAAAACTCAATGTTCATGAAGTCCTTGTAATAAAAAATTTCCAAATTTAATGAAATATGTGTATTAATTTTTCCAAATTTAATGGAATAGTTCTTTGAGTTATTTTCTAGATTTAATAGAATATTTTAAAGATTTACAAAAAAATCAATGTTCTTGAAGTCCTCGTAATAGAAAAGTTATAAATTTAATGAAATATGTGTTGATTGAAAAGATCCACTTTTGTCCACTTTCTCGGAATTGAGTTTTTAAAGTGGATTTAGGTACCCATTTGAGAGATAAGCATGGACACCTATTTTTATGAGATTTGAAGCTATTTTGGCCTTCCTTCAAGGTTGGTCAAACCAAGGTTGAAAAATATGCACTTTTGTCCACTTTCTCGAAATTGATTTTTGAAAGTAGATTTAGGTGCCCATTGAAGAGATAAGGATGGACACCTATTTTTATGAGATTTGGAGCTCTTTTGGCCCGTGTTCAAGGTTGGTCAAACTAAGGTTCAAAATATCCACTTTTGTCAACTTTCTTGGAATTGAAATTTTAAAGTAGATTTAGATACCCATTTGACAGATAAGCATGGACACCTGTTTTTATGAGATTTGGAGCTATTTTGGCCATCATTTAAGGTTGGTCAAACCAAGGTTGAAAACATGCACTTTTGTCGACTTTCTCATAATTGAGTTTTGAAAGTGGATTTAAGTACCCATTTGAGAGACAAGCATGGATACGTATTTTTATGACATTTTGAGCTATTTTGGCCCTTGTTCAAGGTTGGTCAAACCAAGGTTGAAAATATGCACTTTTGTCAACTTTCTTGAAATTGAAATTTTAAAGTAGATTTAGGTACCCATTTGAGAGATAAGCATGGAAACCTAGTTTTAGGATATTTGGAGCTATTTTTCCCCTTGTTCAAGGTTGGTCAAACCACATTGAAAAGATGCACTTTTGTCGACTTTCTTAGAATTGAGTTTTAAAATTGGATTTAGGTACCCATTTAATAAATAAGCATGGACACCTATTTTTATGAGATTTGGAGTTATTTTGGCTCTTATTCAAGGTTGGTCAAACCAAGGTTGAAAATATGCACTTTTATCGACTTTCTTGTAACTGAAATTTGAAAGCGGATTTAGGTACCCATTTGAGAGATAAGCTTGGACACCTATTTTTATGACATTTGAAGCTATTTTGGCACTCATTCAAGGTTGGTCAAACCAAGGTTGAAAATATCCACTTTTGTCGACTTTCTTGGAATTGAAATTTTAAAGTGGATTTAGGTACAGATTTGAGAGATAAGCATGGACACCTATTTTTATGAGATTTGGAAATATTTTGGCCCTTGTTTATGGTTGGTCAAACCAAGGTTGAAAAGTTGCACTTCTGTTGAATTTCTCGGAATTGAGTTTTGAAAGTGGATTTAAGTACCCATTTGAGATATTAACATGGACACTATTTTTATGAGATTTGGAGCTATTTGAGCCCTCGTTCAAGGTTGGTCAAACCAAGGTTGAAAATATGCACTTTTGTCGACTTTCTTGTAACTGAGTTTTGAAAGTGCATTTAGGTACCCATTCGAGATATAAGCATGGACACCTATTTTTATGAGATTTGGAGCTATTTTGACCCTCATTCAAGGTTGGTCAAACAAAGGTTGAAAATATGAACTTTTGTCGACTCTCTCGGAATTGAAATTTTAAAGAAGATTTAGATACCCATTTGAAAGATAAGCATGGACAACTATTTTTATGAGATTTGGAGCTAATTTGGCCCTTGTTAAAGGTTGGTCAAACCAAGGTTGAATAGATGAAATTTTGTCGACTCTCTCAGAATTGAGTTTCGAAAGTGGAATTAGGTATCAATTGGAGAGATAAGCATGGACACCTATTTTTATGAGATTGGGAGCTATTTTGGCCCTTGTTGAAGGTTGGTCAAATGAAGGTTGAAAATATGTACTTTTGACGACTTTCTCAAAATTGAGTTTTGAAAGTGGGTTTAGGTACCCATTTAAGTCATCATGGACAACTATTTTTATGAGATTTGGAGCTATTTTGGTCCTCCTTCAAGGTTGGTCAAACTTAGGTTGAAAATATGCACTTTTGTGTTCTTTCTCGAAATTGAGATTTGAAAGTGGATTTAGGTACGCATTTGAGAGATAAGCATGTGCACCTATTTTTATGAGGTTTGGAGCTATTTTGGCCCCGGTTCAAGGTTGGTCAAACCAAGGTTGAAAATATGCACTTTTGTTGAATTTCTCGGAATTGAGTTTTGATAGCGGATTTAGGTACCCATTTTAAAGATAAGCATGGACACCTATTTTTATGATATTTGGAGCTATTTTGACTCTTGCTCAAGCTTGGTCAAACTAAGGTTAAAAATATGCAGTTTTGTCGACTTTCTCGGAATTGAAATTTGAAAGTAGATTTAAATACCCATTTCAGAGATAAGCATGGACACTTATTTTTATGAGATTTGGAGCTATTGTGGCCCTCATTCAAGGCTAGTGAAACCAAGGTTGATAATATCCACTTTTCTTGGTTTTCTCAGAATTGAAATTTGAAAGTTGATTTAGATAACCATTTGAGAGATAAGCATGGACACCTAATTTTATGAGATTTGGAGCGATTTTGGCCCTTGTTCAAGGTTGGTCAAATAAGGCTTGAAAAGATGCACTTTTGTTAACTTTCTCGGAATAGAGTTTTGAAAGTCGATTCAAGTACCCATTTGAGAGATAAGCATGGACAGCTATTTTTGTGAGATTTGGAGCTATTTTGGCCCTCGTCCAAGGTTGGTCAAACCAAGGTCGAAAATATTCACTTTTGTCGACTTTCTCGGAATTGAAATTTGAAAGTACATTTAGGTACCCATTTGAGAGATAAGCATGGACACCTAGTTTTAAGAGATTTGGAGCTATTTTGGTCATCGTTGAAGGCTGGTCAAACCAAGCTTGGAATGGAGTTTTGAAAGTGGATTTAGGTACCCATTTGAGAGATAAGCATGGACACCTATTTTTATGATATTTGGAGCTATTTTGGCCCTCGTTCAAGGTTGGTCAAACTAAGGTTGAAAATATGCACTTTTGTCAACTTTCTCGGAATTGAAATTTTAAACTAGATTTAGATACCCATTTGAGAGATAAGCATGGACACCTATTTTTATGAGATTTGGAGCTATTTTGTCCCTTGTTCTAGGTTGAAAAGATGCACTTTTGTCGACTTTCTCGGAATTGAGTTTTGAAAGTGGATTTAGATTGCCATTTGAGAGATAAGCATGGACACCTATTTGTATGATATTTAGAGCTATTTTGGCCGTCATTCAAGGTCGGTCAAACCAAGGTTGAAAATATCCACTTTTGTTGAGTTTATAGAAATTGAAATTTGAAAGTGGATTTAGCTACCCATTTGATAGATGAACATGGATACCTATTTTTATGATATTTGGAGCTATTTTGAACCTCCTTCAAGGTTCAAAGTGAGGTTGAAAAGATACACTTTTGTTGACTTTCTTGGAATTGAGTTTTGAAAGTGGATTTAGGGACCCATTTGAGAGATAAGCATGGACACCTATTTTTATGATATTTGGCTCTATTTTGGCCATCGTTCAAGGTTGGTCAAATGAAGGTTGAAAATATGCAGTTTTGTCGACTTTCTTGTATTTGAGTTTTGAAAGTGGCTTTATGTACCCATTTGGTAGATAAGCATGGACACCCATTTTTATGAGATTTGGAGCTATTTTAGCCCTCGTTCAAGGTTGGTCAAGTCAAGGTTGAAAATATGCACTTTTGTCAACTTTCTTGGAATTGAAATTTTAAATTAGATTTAGATACTCATTTGAGATATAAACATGGACACCTATTTTTTATGATATTTGGAGCTATTTTTGGTCAAACCAAGGTTGAAAAGATGCACTTTTTTTTACTTTCTAGTAAATGAGTTTTGAAAGCGGATTTAGGCACCCATTTGAGAGATAAGCATGGACACCTATTTTTATGTGATTTGGAGCTATTTTGACCCTCGTTCGAGGTTTTTAAGACCAAGGTTGAAAATATGCACTTTTGACGACTTTCTCAAAATTGAGTTTTGAAAGTGGATTTAGCTGCCCATTTGAGAGATAAGCATGGGAACTTTTGTTAATTTTCTTGAAATTTTAGTTTTAAAGTAGATTTAGATACTCGTTTGAGCGATAAGCATGGACACCAATTTTTATGAGATTTGGAACTATTTTGACCCTCGTTCAAGGATGGTCAAACAAGCATTGAAAAGATGCAGTTTTGTCGACATTCTCAGAATTGAGTTTTGAAAGTTGATTTCGGTACCCATTTGAGAGATAAGCATGGACAAGTATTTTTATAATATTTGGAGCTATTTGACCCTCATTCAGAAGTTGTCAAACCAAGATTGAAAATATGCACTTTTGTCGACTTGCTCGGACTTTAAATTTTAAAGTAGATTTAGATACCCGTTTGAGGGATAAGTATGGACACCTATTTTTATGAGATTTGGATTTATTTTTTCCCTTGTTCAAGGTTGGTCAAACCAACTTTGAAAAGATGCAGTTTTGTTGACTTTCTCGTAATTGAGTTTTGAAAGTGGACTTAGGTGCCCATTTCAGAGATAAGCATGGACCCCTATTTTTATGAGATCTGAATCTATTTTGGCCCTCATTCAAGGTTAGTCAAACCAAGGTTGAAAACATGCACTTTTGTCGACTTTCTCGAAATTGAAATTTTAAAGTAGATTTAGATACCCATTTGAAAGATAAGCATGTACATGTATTTTTATGAGATTTGGAACTATTTTGGCCCCCATTCAAGGTTGGTCAAACCAAGTCTGAAGAGATTTACTTTTATAACCTTTCTCAGAATTGAGTTTTGAAAGTGGATTTAGGTATCCATTTGAGAGATAAGCATAGACATCTATTTTTATGAGATTTGGAGCTATCTTGGCCCTTGTTCAAGGTTGGTCAAACCATGGTTGAAAATATGCACTTTTGTCAACTTTCTCAAAATTAAGTTTTGAAGTGGATTTATGTACCGTTTTGAGACATAATCATGAACACCTATGTTTATGACATTTGGAGTTATTTTGGCCTTTTTCAAGGTTGGTTAAACCAAGCTAGAAAATATGCACTTTTGTCAACTTTCTTGGAATTGAAATTTTAATGTAGATTTAGGTACCCATTTGAGAGATAAGCATGGATACATATTTTTTATGAGATTAGAGATATTTTGGCCATTGTTCAAGGTTGGTGAAACCAAGGTTGAAAAGATGCACTTTTATCAAATTTCTCGGAATTGAGTTTCGAAAGTGGATTTAGGTGCCCATTTGAGAGATAAGGATGGACACCTATTTTTATGAAATTTGGAGCTATTTTGGCACCATTAGAGGAAATTTCAACTCAAAATGGACCTCTTAAGAAAAATAATAAAATAATATATCAAATAATAAAACAATATTTATTAATTTTGGAAGAAGAAAAGAAAAAAACTATCTTTTTGTCGTATTTTCAACATATCTCCCTGTGATTTTAGTAAAATTTCAATCAAGAGAGCTCGTTGGATGTGTAATTAAATTTTGCATCCAACGATACCCACTCAGCATACTTTACGCGGACCTCGCTACCAAAATAATAAGAAATACCTGAAAAAATGTGATGAAAGTGGATTTAGCTACCCATTTGAGAGTTAAGCATGGACACCTATTTTTATGATATTTAGAGTTATTTTGGCCCGCGTTCAAGTTTGGTCAAACCGAGGTTGAAATTTTAAAGTAGATTTAGATACCCATTTTAGAGATAGACATGGACGCCTATTTTTATGATATTTGGAGTTGTTTTGGCCCTCATTCAAGGTTTCTCAAACCAAGGTTGAAAAGATGCACTTTTGTGAACTTTCTCAGAATTGAGTTTTGAAAGTGGATTTAGGTGCCCATTTGAGAGATAAGCATGGGAACCTATTTTTATGTGACTTGGAGGTATTTTGTACCTCATTAAACATTGGTCAAATTAAGGTTGAAAATATGCACTTTTGTCGACTTTCTCGAAATTGAGTTTTGAAAGCAGATTTAAGTACCGATTTGAGAGATAAGCATGGACACCTAGTTTTATGAGATTTGGAGTTATTTTGCCCCTCGTTCAAGGTTGGTCAAAACCAAGGTTGAAAATATGCACTTTTTTCTACTTTCTCAGAATTTAAATTTTAAAGTAGATTTAGATACCCATTTGAGAGATAAGCATGGACACCTATTTTTATGAATTGTTGAGCTATTTTGGCCCTCGTTCAAGGTTGATCAAACCAACGTTGAAAGGATGCACTTTTTTCAACTTTCTGGAAATTTAGTTTTTGAATTATATTTTGGTACCCATTTAAAATATAATCACGAAAATATAATTTTATGAGATTTGGAGCTATTTTTCCCCTCGTTTAAGTTTGGTCAAACCAAGGTTTAAAATATGCACTTTTTTAGAATTTCTTAGAACTGAAATTTGAAAGTAGATTTAGGTACCCATTTGAGAGATAAGCATGGAAACCTATTTTTAGGAGATTTGGAGCTATTTTGGCCCTCCTTAAAGGTTGGTTAAATGAAGGTTGAAAATATGCACTTTTGTCGACATTCATGGAATTGAGTTTTGAAAGTATATTTATGTACCCATTTGAGAGATAAGCATGGACACCTATTTTTATATTATTTGGAGCTATTTTTGTCCTCATTCAAGGTTAGTTATACCAAGATTGAAAATATCTACTTTTGTCGACTTTCTTGGAATTGAGTTTTGAAAGTGGATTTAGGTACCCATTTGAGAGATAGGAATGGACACCTATTTTTATGATATTTGTAGCTATTTTGGCCCTCGTTCAAGGTTCGTCAAACCAAGGTTGAAAAGATGGACTTTTGCCAACTTTCTTGATATTGAGTTTGGAAAGTGGATTTAGGTACCCATTTGAGAGATGAGCATTGACACCTATTTTTACAAGATTTGGAGCTATTTTGGCCCTCGTTCAAGGTTGGTAAAACAAAGGTCATAAATATGAAGTTTTATCGAGTTTCTCGTAATGGAAATTTGAAAGTGGATTTAGGTACCCATTTGAGAGATAACCATGGACACCTATTTCTATGAGATTTTGAGATATATTGGCCCTCATTCAATGTTGGTCAAACCAAGGTTGAAAATATTCACTTTTGTTGACTTTCTCAGAATTGAAATTTTAAAGTAGATTTAGATACCCATTTGAGACATAAGCATGGACACCTCTTTTTATGAGATTTGGAGTTGTTTTAGCGCTCATTGAAGGTTTCTCAAACCAACGTTGTAAAGATGAACTTTTGTCGACTTTCTCGGAATTGAGTTTTGAAAGTGGATTTAGGTACCCATTTGAGAGATAAGCATGGGCACCTATTTTTATGAGACTCAGAGCTATTTTGTTTGGCCCTCATTCAAGGTTGAAAATATACACTTTTCTCTACTTTCTCATAATTGAGTTTTGAAAGCAGATTTAGGTACCCATTTGAGAAATAAGGATGGACACCTATTTTTATGAGATTTGGAGTTATTTTGGCCCTCGTTCAAGGTTGGCCAAATTAAGGTTTAAAATATGCACTTTTGTCAACTTTGTCAGAGTTGAAATTATAAAGTAGATTTAGATACCCATTTGAGAGATAAGCATGGACACCTATTTTTATGAGATTTAGATCTATTTTGGCCCTCGTTCAAGGTTGGTCAAACCAATGTTGAAAAGATGCACTTCTATCAACTTTCTCAGAATTGATTTTTGAAAGTAGATTTAGGTAGCCATTTAAAAGATAAGCATGGACAAATAGTTTTATGAGATTTGGAGCTATTTTGTCCCTTTTTCAAAGTTGGTCAAACCAAGGTTGAAAATATGTACTTTTGTAGACTTTCTCATAATTGAAATTTGAAAGTGGATTTAGGTACCCATTTGAGAGATAAGCATGGAAACATATTTTTATGAAATTTGGAGATATTTTTTCCCTCGTTCAAGGTTGGTCAAACCAAGATTGAAAAGATGCACTTTTGTTGACTTTCTCAGAATTGATTTTTGAAAGTAGATTTGGGTACCCATTTGAGAGGTAAGCATGGACACTTATTTTTATGAGATTTGGAGCTATTTTGGCCCAATTTAAAGGTTGGTCAAACCAACGTTGAAAATATGCACTTTTGTTGACTTTATCAGTATTGAGTTTTCAAAGTGGATTTAGGTACCCATTTGAGAGATAGGAATGGACACCTTTTTATGAGAGTTGGACTCATTTTGGCCCTCGTTCAAGGTTGAAAATATGTACTTTTGTCGACTTTCTCGGAATTGAAATTTTATAGTAGATTTCGACACCCATTTGAGAGATAAGCATGTACACCTATTTTTATGGGATTGAGAGTTTTTTTGGCCCTCTGTTAGGATTGGTGAAACCAAGGTTGAAAAGATGCACTTTTGTCGACTTTCTTCAGAATTCAGTTTTGAAAGTTGGTTTAGGTACCCATTTGAGAGATAAACATTGACACCTATTTTTATGATATTTGGAGCTATTTTGGCCGTCGTTCAAGGTTGGTCAAACGAAGGTTGAAAATATGCACTTTTGTCGACTTTCTCAAAATTGATTTTTGAAAGTGGATTTAGGTACCCATTTGAGAGATAAGCATGTACACCTATTTTTATGAGATTTGGAGTTATTTTGGCCCACGTTCAAGGTTGGTCAAACCAAGGTTTAAAAACTACACTTTTGTCAATTTTCTCAGGATTAAGTTTTGAAAGTGGATTTAGCCACCCATTTGAGAGATAAGCATGGACACCTATTTTTATGAGATTCAGAGCTATTTTGGCCGTCATTCAAGGTTGGCCAAACCAAGGTTGAAAATATGCACTTTTGTTGACTTTCTCATAATTGAGTTTTGAAAGTGGAGTTAGGTACCCTTTTGAGAGATAAGCATGGATACCTATTTTTATGAGATTTGGAACTATTTTGGCCCTCGTTCAAGGTTGGTCAAACCAAGGTTGAAAACATGTAGTTTTGTCGAGTTTCTCGAAATTGAAATTTTTATAGTGAATTAGATACCCATTTGAAAGATAAGCATGCATACCTATTTTAAAGAGATTTGGAGTAATTTTGGCCCTCGTTTAAGGTTGGTCAAACGAAGGTAGAAAAGATGCACTATTCTTGAATTTCTTAGAATTAAGTTTTGAAAGTGGATTTAGGTCTCTATTTGAGAGATAAGCATGGAAACCTATTTTTCCGAGATTTGGAGCTATTTTGGCCCTCATTCAAGTCTTGTCGAACCAATGTTGAAAAGATGTAGTTTTGTCGACTTTCTCAGAATTGAGTTTTGAAAGTAGATTTAGGTACCCATTTGAGAGATAAGCATGAACACATATTTTTATGAGATTTGGAGCTATTTTGGCCCTCATTCAAGATTGGTTAAACCAAGGTTGAAAATATGAACTTTTGTCGACTTTCTGAGAATTGAAATTTTAAAGTAGATTTAGATACCCATTTGAGAGAGAAGCATGGAAACCTATTTTTATGAGATTTGGAGCTATGTTGGTCCTCGTTCAAGGTTGGTAAAAGCAAGGTTGAAAATATGCACTTTTGTCGACTTTCTCAGAATTGAGTTTTGAAAGTGGATTTAGGCACCCATTTGAGAGATAAGCATGAACACTTATTTTTATGAGATTTGGAGCTATTTTGGCCCTCGTTCAAGGTTGGTCAAACCGAGGTTGAAAATATGAACTTTTGTTGACTTTCTCGGAATTGAAATTTTAAAGTAGTTTTAGATACCCATTTGAGAGATAAGCATGGAATCCTATTTTTACGAGATTTGGAGCTATTTTCGCCCTTGTTCAAGGTTGGTTAAACCAAGGTTGAAAATATGCACTTTTGTTGAGTTTCTCGGAATTGAAATTTTAAAGTAGATTTAGATACCCAATTGAGAGATAAGCATGGACACCTATTTTTATGAGATTTGTAGATATTTTGGCCCTCGTTTAAGGTTGGTAAACCCAAGGTTGAAAAGATGCACTTTTGTCATCTTACTCGGACTTGAGTATTGAAAGTGGATTTAGGTACCCATTTGAGAGAAAAGCATTGAGTCCTATTTTTAAGATATTTTGAGCTATTTTGGCCCTCGGCCAAGGTTGAAAATATGGCCTTTTTTTCACTTTCTTGGAATTGAGTTTTGAAAACAGATTTAGGTACCCATTTTAGAGATAAGCATGCACACCTATTTTTATGATATTTGGAGTTATATTGGTTCTCCTTCAAGGTTGGTCAAACCAAGGTTGAAAATATGCACTTTTGTCGACTTTCTTGGAATTGAAATTTGAAAGTGGATTTAGATATCCATTTGAGAGATACGCATGGCCACCTATTTTTATGGCATTTGGAGCGATTTTGGCCCACATTGAAGGTTGGTCAAACCAACGTTGAAAAGCTGCCCTTTTTTTTACTTTCTCAGAATTGAGTTTTGAAAGTGGAGTTAGGTATCAATCTGAGAGATAAGAATGGACACCTATTTGTATTGGATTTAAATCTATTTTGGCCCTCATTCAAGGTTGGTCAAACCAATGATGAAAATATGCACTTTTGTCGACTTTCTCAGAATTGAGTTTTGAAAGTGGATTTAAGTACCCATTTGAGAGATAAGAATTGACACGTATTTTTATGAGATTTGGAGTTATTTTGGCCCTTCTTCAAAGTTGGTCAAACCAAGGTTGAAAAGATGCAATTTTCTAGACTTTCTCGTAATTGAGTTTTGAAAGTGGATTTAGGTACCCATTTGAGAGATAAGCATGGAAACCTATTTTTATCTGATTTGGAACTATTTTGGCCCTCGTTCAAGGTTGGTCAAATCAAGGGTTAAAATATGCACTTGTGTCGAATTTCTTGGAATTGAGTTTTGAAATGGGATTTAGGTACCCATTTGAGAGATAAGAAGGGACAACCATTTTTATAAGATTTGGATCTATTTTGGCCCTTGTTCAAGGACCAACGTTTGAAAATATGCACTTTTGTCAACTTTCTCGTAATTGAAATTTCAAAGAAGATTAGATACCCATTTGAGAGATAAGAATGGACACCTATTTTTATGAGTTTTGGAGCTATTTTGGCCCTTAGTCAAGTTTGAAAAGATGTACTTTTGTCGAATTTCTCGGAATTGAGTTTTGAAAATGGATTTAGGTACCCATTTGAGAGATAAACACAGACACCTAATTTTTTGAGATTTGGATCTATTTTGGCCCTTGTTCAAGGTTGCTTTAACCAAGGTTGAAAATATATATTTTGTCGAATTTACCGTAATTGCATTCTGAAAGTAGATTTAGGTACCCATTTGAGAGATAAGCATGGAAACCTATTTTTATGGGATTTGGAGATATTTTGGCTCTCGTTCAAGGTTGGTCATACCAAGGTTGAAAATATGTCCTTTTGTCGACTTTCTCCGACTTTAAATTTGAAAGTAGATTTAGATACCCATGTGAGAGATAAGAATGGACACCTATTTTTTTGAAATTTGGATCTATTTTGGCCCTCGTTCAAGGTTGGTCAAACCATGGTTGAAAATATGAACTTTTGTCAACTTTCTCAGAATTGAAATCTTAAAGTAGATTTAGATACCCCTTTAAGAGATAAACATGGAAACCCATTTTTATGATATTTGGAGCTATGTTGGCCCTCGTTCAAGGGTGGTCAAAGCAAGGTTGAAAAGATGCACTTTTGTAGACTTTCTCATAATTGTATTTTGAAAGCGAATTTAGGTACCCATTTGAGAGATAATCATGGAAACCTATTTTTTATGAGATTTGGAGCTATTTAGGACGTTGTTCTAGGTTGGTCAAACCAAGGTTGAAAAGATGCACTTTTTCCAACTTTCTCGGAATTGAGTTTTGAAAGTGGATTTAGGTACCCATTTGAGAGATAAGCATGGACACCTATTTTTATGAGATTTGGAGCTATTTTGGTCCACGTTCAAGGTTTTTCAAACCAAGGTTGAAAATATGCACTTTTGTCGACTTTCTGAGAATTGAAATTTAAAAGTAGATTTAGATACCCAGCTGAGAGATAAGCATGGACTCTTATTTTTATGAGATTTGGAGCTATTTTTTCCCTTGTTTAAGGTTACTAAAATCAAGGTTGAAAAGATGCACTTTTGTCGACTTTCTCGAAATTGAGTTTTGAAAGTGGATTTAGGTACCCATTTGAGAGATAAGCATGGACACCTTTTTTATGAGATTTCGAGCTATTTTGGCCCTTGTTCAAGGTTGGTCAAACCAAGGTTGAAAATATGCACTTTTCTTGACTTTCTCGAAATTTAGTTTTGAAAGTGGATTTAGTTACCCATTTGAGAGATAAGAATGGACACCTATTTTTATGAGATTTGGAGCTATTTTGGCCCTCCTTCAATGTTGGTCAAACGAAGGTTGAAAATTTGCACTTTTGTTGACTTTCTCAGAAGTGAAATTTTAAAGTAGATTTAGATAACCATTTGATAGATAAGCATGGACACCTATTTTTATCATTTTTTGAGCTATTTAATCCCTCGTTCAAGTTTGGTCAAACCAAGGTTGAAGAGATGCATTTTTGTCGACTTTCTCATAATTGAGTTTTGAAAGTTGACTTCAGTACCCATTTGAGAGATAAGCATGAGAACCTATTTTTATGAGATTTGGAGCTATTCTTTCCCTCTTTCAAGGTTGGTCAAACCAAGGTTTAAAATATGCACTTTTGTCGACTTTCTCGGAATTGAGTTTTGAAGCTCGATTTTGGTTCCCATTTGATAGATAAGCATGGACACCTATTTTTATGAGATTGAGACTATTTTGGCCCTCGTTCAAGGTTGGTCAAACCAAGGTTGAAAACATGCAATTTTGTCGACTTTCTTGCAATTGAGTTTTGAAAGTGGATTTAGGTACCCATTTGAGAGGTAAGCATGGACACCTATGTTATGAGATTTGGAGCTATTTTGGCCCTCGTTAGAGGTTGTTCAAACCAAGGTTTAAAATAAGCACTTTTGTCAACTTTCTCAGAATTGAATTTTGAAAGTGGATTTAGGTGCCTATTTGAGAGATAAGCATAGACACTGATATTTATGAGATTTTGAGCTATTTTAGCCCTCGTTCAAGGTTGGTCAAACCAAGGTTGAAAATATGTAGTTTTGTCGACTTTCTCAGAATTGAAATTTTAAAATTGATTTAGATACCCATTTGAGAGATAAGCATGGACACCTATTTTTAAGGGATTTGGAGGTATTTCGGCCCTCGCTCAAGGTTGGTAAAAGCAAGGTTGAAAAATGCACTTTTGTTTACATTATCGAAATTGATTTTTGAAAGTGTATTTAGGTAGCCATTTGACATACAAGCATGGACACCTATTATTATGAGATTTGGACCTATTTTGGCCCTTGTTTAAGGTTGGTCAAACCAATGTTGAAAATAAGCACTTTTGTCGACTTTCTCAAAATTGAATTTTGAAAGTGGATTTAGGTACCCATTTGAGTGATAAGCATTGAAACCTATTTTTATGAGATTTGGAGCTATTTTGGCTCTCGGTCGATGTTGGTCAAACAAAGGCTGAAAATATGTGGTTTTGTCAAATTTCTCGTAATTGAAATTTTAAAGAAGATTTAGATACCCGTTTGAGAGATAAGCATGGACACCTATTTTTATGAGATTTGGAGTTATTTTGGCCCTCATTCAAGGTTGGTCAAACCAAGGTTGAAAATATCCACTTTTGTTGACTTTATCAGAATTGAGTTTTTAAAGTGGATTTAGGTACCCATTTGAGAGATAAGAATGGACACCTATTTTTAGGAGATTTGCAGCTATTTTGGCCCTTATTAAAGGTTGGTTAAACCAAGGTTGAAAATATGCACTTTTGTCGACTTTCTCGTAATTGAGTGTTGAAAGTGGAATTAGGTACCCATTTGAGAGATAAGCATGGAAACCTAGTTTTATGAGATTTGTATCTATTTTGGCCCTCGATCAAGGTTTGTCAAACAAAGGTTGAAAATATGCAATTTTGTTGAATTTCTCGAAATTGAAATTTTAAAGTAGATTTAGATACCCATTTGAGAGATAAGCATGGACACCTATTTTTATGAGATTTGGAGCTATTTTGGCCATCGTTCAAGGTTGATCAAACCAAGGTTTAAAAGACGCACTTTTGTCGACTTTATTGGAATTGAGCTTTAAAAGTGGATTTTTGTACCCATTTGAGACATAAGCATGGACACCTATTTTATGAGATTTGGAGCTATTTTGGCCCTCGTTCAAGGTTGGTCAAACCAAGGTTGGAAATGTGCACTTTCATCCACTTTCTCATAATTGAGTTTTGAAAGTGGATCTAGGTACCCATTTGAGAGATAAGCATGGACACCTATTTTAATGAGATTTTGAGTTGGTTTGGCCCTCGTTCAAGGTTGGTCAAACCAAGGTTGAAAATATGGACTTTTGTCAACTTTCTCAGAATTGATTTTTTAAAGTAGATTTAGATATCCATTTGACAGATAAGCTTGGATACCTATTTTTATAAGATTTGGATCTATTTTGCGCCACGTTTAAGGTGGTCAAATAAAGGTTGGAAAGATGCAACTTTGTCGGATTTCTCAGAATTGAGTTTTGGAAGTGGATTTAGGTACCCATTTGAGAGATAAGCATGGACACCTATTTTTATGATATTTGGACCTATTTTGAACCTCGTTCAAGGGTTGTCAAACCTAGGTTTAAAATATGCACTTTTGTTGACTTTCTTGAAATTGAGTTTTTGAAAGTGGATTTAGGTACCTATTTGGGAGATAAGCATGGACACCTATTTTTATGAGATTTGGAGCTATTTTGGCCCTTGTTCATGGTTGGTTAAAACAAGGTTGAAAATATGCAGTTTTGTTGACTTTATCATAATTGAATTTTTAAAATAGATTTAGATACCCATTTGAGAGATAAGGATGGACACCTACTTTTATGAGATTTGGAGCTATTTTGGCCCGTGTTCAAGTTTGGTCAAACCAAGGATGAAAAGATGCATTTTTTGTTGAGTAAATTAGTTGTGATTGATGTCAAATCAGTTGTCAAAATTCAAAGATATGGTGGCATACTAAAGGTTTCAGCTATCCAGAATAACAAAGGAATAACCCTGTTACATGTTGTAGGTTATAGGGTAAATGGAAAACGAATAACCCTATAGAAAGTTGAACGAATGATATTGATCATCCAATGTTATTTATGAATGAACTAGCATAGAGGTTAAACACTTATGAAGTGATAAATTTCTGTGAAGGATTAAGATTGGACGACAGAGGTTAGTCTTGCCCTAGATCCAGTGGCTGAGGATCAGTTCCACAAAATATAGGTGAAAGGATGAAGTTATGCAACAATCAAGACTCGACAGCTTATATTAGTCTCACGCTAGATCCGACGATTAAGGATTATTTCTGACAGTTAGGTGGAAAATCAAAAGTTCTGTAAAATATCAAGATCAGACGACTAATATTAGTTCCACTAAAAGAGATCGACGGTGTGGAAGAAAAAATGTGGAAAGGGAATCGCGGAAGTAATGTTTAAATATTTTATGAACCCACTATCTGCAACCCGCAATACAGAATATCAAAGGTCGGGAGAGACTCCATAAGATATCTATGGTGCGGAGGAAATCTTGTGGAAAGGAACTTGCAAAAAGGAGCTTGAGCAAAGTCGAGATATGATTTGAGGGAATATTGCATCTCACATCCCATATCCCGCAATATGGAGATCAACGATTAAGAAGAAGTGTGATGAAGATCAACGGTGGAAAACCGACTCCTACATTCCATAGTGCGGAAAGGAGTTTACGGAAAGGAAAAAGTCGATAGTTGACACCCCGCATCTCATGTCGTGCATCCCATAATCTGGAAATCGACGCTCAAGAAGAAGCCTGATGAAGATCAATGGTGGGGAATCGTTGAAACCAAAAATTGGTGCGAAAATACAATTTAAAAAAGGAAATATGTAGAATAGATCAATGGTCCAAAGAAATCTAGACAAAAGATCAACTATTCAGATTGTATCTAGTGAAGAAGATTACAGATGCACCAAAAAATGATAAACAAGGTTGCAGAAATGAATTCTGAGTTGTGGGAAGAATGAAACATTGCCTTTGCTGAAGTGATGCGATGGTTGAATGTGTAGATGATGATTGGTTGTGTCTGTAAATAAATAGTCACAATCCAAAACGAAAGAGCACAGCTATGGATAGTTGCGTTGATATGAAATAGGTATAGGGTATTTAAATAAATGAATGTGTAAATAATTAAGTGTCTCTATTAGTAATCTTGATAGAGTCCAAAGTGAATAGTTTACAACTATTCCAAAAATACTAAGAAAATCAGATCAAGGTGGCAGGGTGGTGCTAGGGCAGGCCACAAGTATGTAGGGGGTCAAAGCCTCCTTCGAGTCATAGCTGGAGAAAAGGGTTTCGTAGCATCCTTATATATTGAAGCAGGAAGAAAACCATAGGGGTGTTGTATCATCCTAATCTATAGTTGCAGGAAAAAACTAGGGTGTGTTTTGTATCATTTCTGTAGCAGTAGATAAACAAGTTTGTAAAATTCATCTTATTAATGAGTCTGTGTTGGTGGTTTTCTCTTTGAGGTTTCCACGATAAAATTTATGTCTTAATTGTTTTTTTGTGTATTTAATTTAGAAAAAGACAATATGGATTCACCCCCCTCTCAATATTGTGGGATAAACCAACAATTGGTATCAAAGCAGGTTCCTTCACAAGAGCTTAACCACTAGAAGGAATATCCTATCCAAAAATCACAATGGATCAACAAGAAGGATTGCCACTAACAAACCTCCACTATTTACCAGAGAAAATTATGCTTACTGGAGTGTAAGAATGAGGTTTCATCTGATTTCCTAGGGATGAAAATTTTGGGTAGCAACAGAAAAGGAGATTAAAATAGGAAACCAATACCCTACGGACATAGTTGAACTAGATGAATATGAAGGTAATTCCAAAGCCCTAAATGCAATATTAAATGGCTTAACAAATTCAGTGTTTACTAAAGTTATGCAATGCACATCTTCCAAACAAGCTTGGGACAAGTTGAAAATTATCTATGAAGGAGAATCAAAAGTCAAAGAATCCAAACTTCAAACGTATAAAGGTCAATTTCAAAGTCTTAAACTGAAAGAAGAAGAGAATATTGGTGAATACATTCTTCATTTAGATGAAGTTATTAATGCAATCAGAGGGCTTGGAGGAAAATTAAAAGAATAAGAAGTGGTAAGAAAGGTACTAAGAACATTACCAATGAGATATGACCCAAAGTTATCTACCTTAGAAGAACAAGATGATCTTAAAAAGGTAACAATGGACGATTTACATGGAATTATCACTACATATGAGATGAGAACATGACAAAATGGATCTTCAAGAAAAGAAGCATCTTTTATAGCCTCCTTAAAAAATCAATCAGAAAACCCAAATGACGAGGAAGCTCTTTTGATTAATAAACTTTAGAGAGGAACTGGAAAATGCCAGGGGAAGTTATCGTTAAAGTGTTTTAATTGTGGAAGGATTGGACATTTTTCCACTAAATGCACCCACACTAAATAAAATGAGAATGAAGATAAGGAAACTTCGAAGTTCAAAAAGGGTAAACCAAGAAACAAGAAAAAACCCTATAAGAAAAGGAAAATTGTGTATGCCATAGAAGACAGTGAAGATTCAGATGGAAGTGAAGTGGAAGAAACTAAACTTTTATTTATGGGTCTAGATATTCAAGCCTCAAATAGTGACTCAGATATAGAAGGAGAAGTAAACCTAAGAGTTGAACTTGTTAGCACCCTTGAAGAACTTGAGAAATGTAGGAAAAAGAACAGACAGTCAAACTTATCATAAGTCAGTTGGAAGCTCAACTTCTAGATTCCAAAAAGGTTGAGGAGGACCTAAATCTACTACTCAAAAGAAGAATACAAGATTCTGAAAAGCTTGCAGAAGAAATCATGCAATTCAAAAGAAAGATTGATGAAGAATCTATCAAGTCAAAGTTTGAGAATAGCTCAAGGATTCTAGATGACATTTTGAGAAGCCAAAGACCATCAAGTGATAGGTCTGGTTTGGGGTTCGTTAAAGAAAATAATCCAAAGAGTTTTTCTATCACAAATCAAGAAGGAAGTAAGAAAAGCTATGCTAAAATACTAAAGACTCCAGTTAAAAAGGAAAGAAGAAAGAAACTAGGCTTAAATTCTCAAGATAAAAATAGAAATAATATAGCACCCAAGAGACCAAATAGATATCTACATATCTTTTTAGGTTTTTTTTTTTTCTTGTAATAATTTTGGTCATAAATCCTCAAACTGCAAAACTGAAAGAAGGGTTTCTGAATACAAGAATAAGTCATCAAGTAATAAGATGAAAGGGAAATAAGAATCTTTTTACACTAGTCCAAAAAAATGATATATAATTTTACAAGTGTAATAACCATGGACATAGGCAAGAGATCGTAAACTGAAGACTTCTACAAGGAATACTGTTGAAATAAAAACACAGAACACCAAACAAAATAAGTAATGGAAAGAGAAGGAAGAAATGGAAAGTTCCATTATCGATTTATGTGTAAATTAAAGACAAAACATATGGCACTTGGACAATGGTTGTTCAAAAAATATGACCGGTGACTCGAGAAAATTCATAACACTAAAAGATAATAAGGGGAAAATCAGTTTATGAGACAATTTGTCTTCCAAAATAATCATCTAAGGAATAGTTGTTGTCAATAGCAAGATCAAAGAAGAAAATGTTTTTTTAGTTGAAAACCTCAAGCCTAATCTTCTCAGTGTAAGTCAAACATGCAACCAAGGACATGTTTTTATCTTTGACTCAGAAAAATGTGAAATCAAGAATAAGAAATCAGGAAAGGTCGTTGACATTGCTATGAGAAATACAAATAATGGATACACCTTGGAAAACAAAAACCACTACTACTTAAGTATGGTAGAATAAAGTTGGTTATCGCATAAAAGGTTGGGACATTTAGGTTTGGACAATCTTGCCAAAATAAGCACGAAGGAAGCTGTAAGATATCTACCAAAAATTGTAGTTCCTCTAAACTCTGTGTGTAAACATTGTCAACATGGGAAACAAAATAGAGCTAGTTTTAAAATAAAAGAACATATGACCTCACACCCTCTAGAAATAAAACACATACCTATGTGGACCAACTAGAACTAAAATCCTGCAAGGAGATTGATATTTCATGTTTCTCATTGATGATTACACAAGGATGACCTAGGTGGAATTCCTTAAAGAAAAATCAGAAGCTTTTGAAAAATTAAAATCTTCAAAGCAATGGTTAAAAATGTGTCGGGTATGAAAATCAAGTGTCTTAGATCAAATAATGGGGGAGAATTTACCGCCAATGAATTCAATGAGTTATTTGAAGGTCATGGAATTAAGAGGCAATTTTCAGCTGCAAAAACTCCTTGGCAAAATGGGGTTATTGAAAGGAAAAACAAAAAATCCAAGAAGCTGCCAAAACTATGCTCAATGAAGCAAAATTGTCATATTTATTTTGGAGAGAAGATGTATACACAGCTGTCTACATACTAACAGAGGACAACTCAGAGTGAATAAGGATAAGACCTGCTACGAATTGTGGTATGGAAGACCAACCTGAGTCAAATATTTTAAAGTGTTTGGCAGTAACTGTTACATCAAAAGAAATGAGGATGACCTTGGAAATTTCAACTCCTAGACTGATGAAGGAATATTTTTAGGATACTCATCCATCAAAAAGGAATATAGGTGTTACAATAAAAGGTTGCATAAAATTGTAGAAAGTGCTGATGTGAAAGTAGATGATATAAAACCAAGGAAAGAGAAAAATCTTGATAGTATTGAAAATACATGTGATGATGAAATAAAAGACTTTCAAAAGGACAAGAGAATTCATAATGAAGAACATGACAAAGAGAAAGAAGATACACAGGAAGATGATGAAGAATTCCCTAGACCTGACACTAAAACTCCTTCTAGAAGGGTACAAAAATATCATCCAGATTCACAGATCATGGGTGATAAAAATGCTGGAGTCAAAACAAGAAGACAACTACGAGATGTGGAACAAGCCCTACTCTCAATAGTAGAACCCAACAACTTTACAGAAGCCAGCAAAAGTGATGAATGGGTCAAAGCCATGAATGAAGAACTAGATCAGATTGAGAAAAGTGACACCTGGGAACTTGTCCCAAGACCTGAAGATAATAACATTGTAGGAACCAAATGGATTTTCAAAAACAAGTTCAATCAAGATGGACAAGTAATAAGGAACAAAGCAATATTGGTTTGTAAGGGGTATGCCCAAGTGGAAGGTATTTATTTGAAGAAACGTATGCTCCTGTAGCTCAAATTGAAGCAATCAGAATGTTTTTAGGACTATCATGCCATAAAAACTTTAAAGTATATCAAATGGATGTCAAGTTTGCATTCTTGAATGAAAAACTAGAAGAAGAAGTGTATATTGAACAACCTGAAGGATTTCTCTTGTCTAAAAACAAAGATTGTGTCTGTAAACTGATAAAGGTACTCTATGGTTTCAAACAAGATCCAAGAGCATGGTTTTCAAGACTAGATAGTTACTTGAAACTGCAAGGTTTTAAAACAGGAGTCATTGAAAGTAATATTTACTTAAAAATCAAAGAAAAAAATATGATCATTGTTGTTGTCTATGTGGATGATATCATTTTTGGAAGCAATATTCAAATCCTAAGTGTATACTTTTCCTCTGAAATGAAGAAAGAATTTGAAATGTCAATGTTGAGTGAATTGACATTCTTCTTGGGATTGCAATTCTACCAAACATATGAAGGAATTTTCATCTCTCAAACTAAGTACATAAAAGATATGTTGAAAAAGTTTAAAATGAAAGATTCCAAACATGTTGGTACTCCTATGGTCACTAGTTTCAATTTAAGTAAGGATGATGAATATCTGGAAGTATATCATACCATGTTTAGATCCATGATTGGAAATCTCCTATATGTGACAACCACAAGACAATATGTGATGCAAGCTGTTGGATTGGTGGCTAGATTCTAGTCATCTCCCAAAGAAACACATGTGACATAAGTAAAAAGGATTTTTAAATATCTAAAAAGTACCATGGATTATGGTTTATGGTATCCAAAAGAACAAGACTTTACCTTGAAAGCGTTTATTGATGCAGATTGGGCAGGAAGTGTTAATGATCAGAAAAGTGCTAGTGGAGCAGAATTCTTTCTGGGAAATTGTTTAGTATCATGGTCAAGTAAAAAAAAATCCTCCATTTCACTCTCTACAATAGAAGCAGAATATATTGTTGCCGCATCATGTTCCACTCAGGTTATTTGGATGAAACAAACCATAGAATATCTACTTGTAAAATATGAACATCCAATAGCGATCAACTGTGATAACACTAGTGATATAAATATGTCTAAAAATCCTATCATGCATTCTAAGAAAAAACATATACCAATCAAGTATCAATATCTAAGAGAACAGGTATCTCAAAAAGCTGTCAGATTAGAATACATTGACACAAAAGAACAGATTGCTGACATTTTCACCAAACCACTGCCTAAGGAAGCCTTTGAGCGTCTTAGACAGAAGATGGGAGTCATTCCTTTACAAAAGCACTAAAAGAAGGAAGCACAATCTCAGGGGGCGATATGATGACAGGGGGATTTTTTAGACATAGAGGTCTCTTTTTCATTGGTGTCAAAGGGGGGGAATGATTAAATATCTTGCCATCAATTCCAAAGGGGGATATTGTTGAGTAAATTAGTTCTCATTGATGTCAAATCAGTTATCGAAAGTCAAAGATATGGTGGCACATTGAAGGTTATAGGTATCTAGAATAACAAAGGAATAAACTTGTTACAGGTTGCAGGTTGAATGACAAACGAATAACCCTATAGCAAGTTGAACAATTGAGATCGATCATCCAATTTTGTTGTTGAATGAACTAGTACAGAGTTTAAACACATACGAAGTGATGAATTTCAGTGAAGGATTAAGATTGGACGACAGAGGTTAGTCCTACCCTAGATCCAACGGCTGAGGATCAATTCCACAAAAGATAGGTGGAAGAATGAAGTTCTGCAACAATCAAGATCAGATGGCTTATATTAGTCCCACACTAGATCTGACAATTAAGGATTAATTCCAATAGTTAGGCAGAAAATTCAAAGTTCTATAAAATATCAAGATCAGACGGCTGAGATTAGTTCCGCTAAAAGAGATCGACAGTGTGGAAGAAAAAATGCAGAAAGGGAATTGTGGAAGTAACGTTTAAAATTTTTATGAACCTGCAATCCAAAACTTGCAATTCAGAAGATCAAAGGTCAGGAAAGACTCCGCAAGAGATCGATAGTGTGGAAGAAATATTGTGGAAAGAAGATTCCGGAAAGGAGATTGTAGAAAGGAGCTTACAAAAAGGAGCTTGCAGAAAGGAGCTTGTGGAAAGTTTATATACTATTTGAGGGAATATCACATCCCACATCCCGTATACCACAATCTGGAGATCAACGATCAAGAAGAAGCGTGATGAAGATCAACAGTGGAAAACCGAATTCCGCATTCTACAGTGCGGAAAGGAGTTTGCAGAAAGGAAAAAGAGGACAGTCGACATCCCATATCCCACATCCTGCATCCTGCAATCTAGAGATTGACGCTCAAGAAGAATGCCGATGAAGATCAACAGTGGGGAATCGTTGAAACCAAAACTAGGTGCAGAAATATGATTTAAAAAAGGAAATCTATAGAATAGATCAACGGTCTGAAGAGATCCACACAAAAGATGAACTTTCTAGATTGTATCTAATGAAGAAGATTATAGATGCACCAGAAAATGATAAACAGGGCTACAGAAATGAATTTTGAGCTGTGGGAAGAACGAAACATTGCCTTTGTGGAAGTGATGCGATGGTTGAACATGTAGATGATAATTGGTTGTGTATGTAAATAAACAGTCACGATCCAAAACGAAAGAGTGCAGATATGGAGAGTTGCGTTGATATGAAATAGGTATAGGGTATTTAAATAAATGAATGTGTAAATAATTAAGTTTCTCTATTAGTAAGCTTCATAGAGTCCAAAGTGAATAGTTTACAGCTGTTCCAAAAAGATCGAGAAAATCAGATCAGGGTGGCAAGGTGGTACTAAGGCAAGCGACTGGTTTGTAGGCATTTGAAGCCTCCTTCTGGTTGTAGTAGGAGAATAGGGTGTTGTAGCATCCTTGTTTGTTGAATCAGGAAGAAAATCATAGGGGTGTTGTAGCATCCTAGTCTGTAGTTGCAAGAAAAACCTAGGGTGTGTTTTGCATCCTTTCTGTAGTAGCATATAATGTTTTTTGTAAAATTCATCTTATTAATGAGTTTGTGTTGGTGGTTTTCTTTGTGAGGTTTCCATGATAAAATCCATGTCTTAATTGTTGATTTTTTTGTATTTTATTTACAAAAAGGCAATATTGATTCACCCCCCCATCTCAGTATTGTGGGATAAACCAACACTTTTGTTGAATTTCTCAGAATTGATATTTGAAAATGGATTTAGGTACCCATTTGAGAGATAAGCATGGACAATTATTTTTATGATATTTGGAGCTAGCTATTTTGGCCCTCGTTCAAGGTTAGTCAAACCGAGGTTGAAAATCCGCACTTTTCTCGACTTTCTCAGAATTAAGTTTTGAAAGTGGATTTAGGTACCCATTTGAGAGATAAGCATGGACACCCAATTTTATGATATTTGGAGCTATTTTGGACCTCATCCAAGGTTGAAAATATGCACTTTTGTTGACTTTGTCAGACAAAAAAATTTAAAGTAGATTTAGATACCCATTTGAGAGATAAGCATGGACACCTACTTTTATGATATTTGGAGGTATTTTGGCCCTCATTCAAGGTTGGTCAAAGCAACATTGAAAATATGCACTTTTGCTGACATTCTCATAATTGAGTTTTGAAAGTGGATTTAGCTAACCATTTGAGAGATAAGCATGGACACCTATTTTTATGATATTTGGAGCTATTTTGGCCCTCGTTGAATGTTGGTTAACGAAGGTTAAAAATATGCACTTTTTTTACTTTCTCAGAATTTAGTTTTGAAAGTAGATTTTCGCCCTCATTCAAGGTTGTGTTAGGATTATAATCCTCCCTTATCAAAATTGTCTATTTATTAGGTCCACTAGTACCATTGTGTCCACTTGGCCTAATGGTGCCAAATGTACCAGTCACTAGAGTGTGGGGAAACACGATAGAGGCTAACTCGAACTGACTTCACCTTCATGCATCAATTAGGTGTGTTGTAGACCAATACCTACAATTTAGGAGCCATTGGGAGTGTGTTGAGGCCTGGAAATTCGCAGGCGGCAACAGTAAGGGATTCTCCCCAATCAATGTTCCCAACTAGCCCGTTGACTGTTTGGTATAGGGAATCCATCCGGTTTACGGTCTAGCTACCGTAGGTCAAAGTAACACAAGGGTTTACCGGTTGCGGCCCGGTCCACCAGAGTTTGTATTTTTGACTTAAGTATGAAATGCAAATTGCTAACTAAATGCTGGGTGGTGACGGATGCAAGGAGCATTCACAAAGTGGTGCGCAAGTTCTTACCTCTCGTCTTAGGCTCACCATGCATCTGAGACACTCATGCAGAAATGAAAAGACTACCGATCTAAATGCATACCTATCTACCTACCTATCCTATC